>CAUZXS010006508.1:92500-117500 GCA_963585895.1 Sepioteuthis lessoniana
TTTATCCTTTAACAAAAAAAAGAATAATCTATTTCAGCTGTTATAAAATATTTGCACATTGATAACTCCTTCATCAATTAATTCTTTTCTATCTGATTACAATTTTAAAAAAAGTTATTGTTTATTAGCAGATTCTTTCACTTATTTTCTCTTTAGTCTTTTTACTTTATTTAACCATAAAAATATATTGACATTACATTAAATTGAAGTTTCTTCTAATTTGAAAGGTCAAAAAGAAAAAAGGAGGAAGAAATTAAACTTCTAACTTGGATACCTTTAACAATATGATGCAAATCACAAGACGCATTGCAAAGACAGGAGAATATGTTTAATACCATCCCTGAATCCTTACATAATGTAAGCTGAAGAACAGAGACATTGCTGAGATGATAGGAGTATGTTTATAACGTCAATGCATACCTTGACAATATAGCTATTTACTAAGTTTTGTTTAGTTTGGGCATAAGGCCAATAGTATGGGGCACCCACTAAAAATCAAACTCATGAGTAATGGTCTGCTTATTGCACTATGAAAGGCACTTTAATAAACAAAGTTTCTCTTAGATTTGGCACAAGGCCACTAATATGAGGCATCAATTGAGGATTAAACTCACTAACCCATAGTAATGACTTTGTAAGACTTGCTTGTTAACTATGATGCCATAGTATGTCCATAATGCAACTGCATAAGAAATTTCTTTAGCTGCCATACTTTATAATCATTTGCTTTGACTGGTAATGAGAACTAAATGAAAATTCTGGTGCAAGTTCTCATTATCTCAAAATGTACTTAAGATGGAAAAAAAATCTTATCTAAGCTGTCTATCACTATTTGTGCCAAAACAAATGAGTGTTTTTTTAATGTCAAATAAATTCTCTCTACTACATCTATTTCCTGGCAGCATAAAGAGAATCTTCATTTTACCCTTTATTTCTTTTCTTTCAGGCTATTTCTATATTCTATTATTTGTTTGAGTGATCATGCAACATTTCTAACTTGCTGCTGAACCTACTAATGCTGAGGAAATTCACATGTTTGCACTCTGTTGTTCTGACAAACACAAACTATACATATATATATTATAGAAGTTATATTTACAAACAGAAATTGTTTTGCCAACTTTGCATTCTTTTTTGCTCATAATTGTTACTTCCTTAAATATAGTTTTGTTAGCTGTAAAACAAATGTCCAAATTATATTCCAACTGTAAATCTAGTTTTCATTTAAAATTGCTAAATGAAATTTTTCAGTATACATAAATAAATTTTTGACAGGTGTTTATAAAGTTGTTGATGGGTGTGTTCCTAACTTATATGGCCCAGTCGGCTGGAGCTGCTGAATACACTGACTGAATCTTTGGAGAGGGGTAAGACCCCCACCCTACCAACAAGTGTTCTGTATATGACACTAAACTATCAGATGGTGAGGCTTCAGTAATGCAGGAGCTTTGGGGAATGTGGAGTACCTCTTTATTGCCATCACTCCCAAGTCCACTCTGGCCCGGAGTGGTATCACCTGATAGGGTCCAATCTATGGGTCAAATAGAACTAAACTGTGTACTTATGCAAAACTGAATTGTTTGAAACAGATCTGCTTATATATTTAAAATGGATTTGGCATTAAATAACTTAGAATCTTTGATATGCCATAAACCAAACCAAATCTTAAAAACCTAACTTCTTGCTAACTTCATACCCACAATGCATTTGGCTGTTTTGGTTGATATGAATTCAAAAATGGTTAAGAATAAAAAATCAATACCAATTATAATAAACTAACGATTTGAATTTGCTATGAGGCAGAAATCATGGTAAATATATAACTGACGAATTATACAAATATCATCTCATTGGATACATCTGAAAAATGGGGAATTTTAGGTTAATAGTAGTTAAATTTCAGGAATATCTACTTGCTTTGGACTAATCCAGGAGTGGCCTTATCATCATCATCATCATGCTGACAGCTCAGATTTCCCCTGACTTGCCCCAACTGTCCCCATCATCCATCACTCTTGGCAGGTCTTCCAAACTGCATCCTGTGTCTGCAAAGAGCTGATGTAAGTAAGTTCTTGCTGGTCAACCAACACTGGCGCATCCAAGTGTAGAAGTCCATAGAAGAACATTTCTTCAATAGAAAATATTCCACCAATACTATATTATCAAGTTATTTATAAAAAATGAAGAATGGAACAAGCAAATCACCAACAATTCAGTTGGAACTTGTAAAAACTCCCTAACTCATAGAAATTGTAAAAATAATCACTGGTATTGTCTTGAAGAAAAACTTTTCATTTTGGAAAACCTGGAACTTCAGAAATTGTTGAATAAGAAAACCAAACTGGCATCAAAGAGTAGCCATCCAAATAAACTTATTCTATCCCATCTACCTTTAAAGTTCCCTAAAGGTGTAAAAAAAAAATAAAAAAATAAATAAATAAATACAATTTTTCTAAATAGATATGGAAAACAAGTCACTGGTTACTTCATTTTCCGTGTAATTCAAAATAAAAGAAATAATAACAAAATTACAAATTAAAGTTTTGTTTTAAACTCACATACACATATGCACACACATACACACTCACACACACATGTATACACACACAATCATACACACATACACTCACACATAAACACATATACACATACACTCACACACACACACATACATACATAAATACACACACACACAATCACACACACATACAAACATACACACAAGCATACAATTTATTTCTTCAAGACAAATTTGTTTTTCACAGTGATTACCAATTTAGTTATTTATTCACTTTACAATTACAAAACACGAAATAAATTTATATTTCTCTCTCTCTCTCTCTCTCTCTCTCTCTCTCTCTCTCTCTCATATATATATATATATATATATATATATATATGAGAGTGAGAGCAAGAGCTCTAATGATAAAGTGTTGACCACTTAGTTTTTGCTTTGTTAACACACACACACACACACACATCTAAGTTAATGCAGTATAGACATAGAGTCAACAACACTTAGTAACAGTCAGTTTCTCACCAATGTGGTTCTCAAACCAAATAGTTCCAACATAGCAGGTATCTCTTCATATACTGTTTTGTGGTCCATAATATGAAACATAATCAAGTTTTGGAATTCCAGTCAAGTTTATACAGCATGGTAATTGCCATGGATATATCATATTACTCCTTGTGATTTATTAATTTATTTATTTTGTTTTGTCTAATCTGATACTTTTTTTTATCAATTATTATTTTATTCTTTGTGAGTCTTTCACATGAGCATTAGCTGGTGGCCTTTCATCGGAATCTGAGTGACAGGTCCCTAGGATTTTTCTGAGTTTTCAGACCAATCTCAACAAAGCCATAGTCTGGATGGTCTCAATTCTCCCTCTGATTTCCAGTTCTTCTATTCCCCTTTCCAAGCCTTTGGAGACCATTCCAAGTGGACCAACAACAATTAGTATCACTGTCACTCTTATGTTCCACAGCTTTTTTTAGTTCTCTAGCAAGGTCCAAGTATTTCTCTATCTTTTCAGTTTCTTTCATTTTTACTCTGTGATCAACCAGAATGGCAAAATCCACAAGACTTCAAGTTCCTTTTCTTTCTTTTTTTAGCACTAGGTCTGGTCTTCTGATCAGGTTTTGGTGATCCATTTGTATCTTAAAATCCAAGAGAATTTCATGGGTCTCTTTCTTTAGGATGGATTCTGGTTTGTGCATGAATCATTTGGTAGTATGATCAAACTTTGATCCCTTGCACAATTCCAAGTGGATCACTTTTCCCACCCAGTCATGTCTAGTTTTGTACTCCTTTTGCACCAGTTTGCAGCATCTGCTTTTTATGTTATTATCATTTCATCTTTGTCATTACATAGCCTACACTTGCTATTCTATTGTATATTTTCAATTTTTGGTTTAATATAATTAGTCCAGATGGTATAGTTTTGTGCTGCTATTAGAAGAGATTCAGTTTCTCTCTCAAGGTTTCCCTGTTGTATACTCCTAAAAATATCAATTATGACAGTAATAAAAATACAGGCGAACTCTCTCATTTTGGATACAAACGGGTTTATTAATTTCTGGCTTCAGTCCTTGGTGACATGAGGAGAGAGACACAAATCATAAAAGCATATGCTAACCATACTATGCTGACACCACCGTCTATGTGCAACACATCTTGTGGTCTCAACTCATCTCTGCCGGTCGAGATCTGAAAAACTCAACCACTACCTTCAACAGTCGACCTCAATTCCTGTCTTTTCAAAATCCTCAAATTCTTAGGACCATCTCTTCTGGGCATAACGTCATCCACACTTCAGCCCTGTTTCCTGTCTGGGGGTTTATTATGACAGATGATGATTGTCATATCCTTTCCGCATGGGCATAAGATTGCACCATCTGACTATCCACCCGGACTAAGAGACCCGAGTAGTTCAAAGTCTTACCAAACTAAATAATAAAATATAATTAATGAAAAATAATTGATATTAAAAATCATCCCTTAATTATATAACATCCCTTTCAGGTCTTCTCATTAGCAATCTCACCTGTTTGTTGTTTGAAATATCCATTCATCTGGTTTTCTTCCCATTTCTGTTTCCGAGTTTTTGTTGTTCTATTTGTTTGTATGTTGTTAATGCTGTTACCAGCTGCTGTAATTAGTCTTTCTTTGCTTTTTTTAACGTAGTACTTGAATCCCTTTATTGATGCATCCACACTATCTTCAATACTGGCAAGTTCTCTAGCTATTTCTTTTCTTGACTCATATAGTTTATCTATATTATCTCTCAAGTGTAAGGCTTTACGCAGTGTCATTAACTTTCTTGATCTCTGGTCTATTTGTCTAAGTTCTTATTTTGTTGCCTTTAAAAATAGTCCCAAGTATCTTATAAGGGAGACTGCCCAGGTATTTATCCCTTTGATTAGATTTCTGCTGAAGAGTTTGGGTTTGAAAAGTTTACTTATTTATCTGCAGTACTCTTTTCTTATTTTTTTCTTTCATCTTTGCTTGTTTGATGCTTTCTACTTCCAGTTTTAACATGTACTTGTAATTTTCCTTTACTCCAAGCATTCTGATTTTTTCCTGATTTGGCTGTTCTGTTCCTTCCATTGTTTCTCTTTTATAAGTATGGCATATTTTTTATGCCAAATTCCATTCCTACATTCTGGCTGCATATTCTTATTGTTTGTTCCAAGTCTCTATTTCTTTTTCATTTTTTGCAAATAGCTTGATGTCATAAGCTTGATGTCATAAGATGATTAATCTTTTCTTGTAATTTTCTAAATTTGTTGTGCTCAGTACACTTCCTAAGTATGTAATTGAGTGGCATCCTTGCTATCCCAAATAGTTGTGGTGAAAGCATATTTCTGTGGAAGATGTCTCTCTGAATTTTCACCTTTGCCAAAGTTTTTCCCCTAGCTGTTAATTCCACTTTCCAGTTTTTCATGGCTTCCATGAAGTTTATGACTTTGTCAGATATTTTATACATTTTCAGACATTCTATTATCCGAGTTTGCATGACCATATCATAGTCATTTTCATGTCAATCTATGCCATGGCTACATTTTTTCTCCTCATTTTTGGTCTTCCTGAGGATTTGTTTATCTACATATAGTAGGTGATCAGTTGCTCTTGTTTTTCTGTGGCATCATTTCTGTTCTACAGGAAACTATCCACAGCATTCAAGTGATTAATAGATTTCTTCTTTAATCTGTACAGTCAAGACTTTCCACTGCATAGGTAGACCTGTTATCAGTCACTGAGGGTCGTTCTTTTTTGGAGGTCTTTTTGAATCAGGGTAGTTTTCCTTAATCATCTATTTGAGCCCACTTTGTTGTTGTTGTTGTTGTTGTTGTTGTTGTTGTTGTTGTTGTTGTTGTTGTTCTTCTTCTTCTTCTTCTTCTTCTTCTTCTTCTTCTTCTTCTATTATTATCATTGTTATTTGTTTTTGCTTATTTGTTTATTTATTTTATTCATTCATCTTTTATTTTCTTATTTCTAATTTTTTATTTCATATTATTTTTAAAATTTAAACAATTTTAAAGATTTAATTTAATTTTTTTCACTTTTCTTTTTTTTTTTTTTTATAAATCATCAGTTTTCAGGAATTTGTTTTCACTTTCTTCATTTAGATAAGTTCTGATCATTTTTTTGGAAGTTCATATTGTTCTGGGAAGGTGATTATGGCTATTTTTTCTTCTTAGCAAAGATAACAGTGTTTTGAGGTGTTGTTGTAAACTGGTACTTCTTATTTTACTTTTCAGGTTATTTTTGGCATGTTTTTGTTTATTTTCTGAGTTTCCATATGTGTCTAAAAACTGTTGTGGTCTGTTTATATTTTTTTTTATTGTTAAATGATTTTTTGCATGTGTAGCTCATCTGTTTCCAGAGACTCCTGTTATTCCTGTATTTCTGGTGTTTTCTTTGGATCTTACAGGGGTTTGGTATACAATGTTTGTTGGTAATTTCCATTTAGGTGGCATTTTGATTTTATTTTGCAGTTACTGATATTTTTTTACATTTGTAATGTGTTATAGATTTTCTTATTGTACTTTTCAAAAAACTATTTCAAGTATTGTTTTCAGTGTAATTATAACTAAATTTTTAATGTGTTTCCATTGAATATTTTGTGTTGTTTGTTTGATGTGGGAAAATGTTTGTTTATTAGTTTTATAGATATTTTATAGATATTTTTCCTAAGTTTTAAAGTTTTATTGTATGGTGGGTTGATCTTAATTATGTTTCTATTTCTTCTTCATTTTTTTTTCTTCTGCTAGGTGTATATATAGTTTTCTGATAATTTACTCTTCTTTATTGCTGTTTTGTAATCTTCTTTAGCTTTATTAAAGATGATTTCATTTAATAAGTAAGTTTTTGGATAATTCATGTGAACACTGACTTAGCATATGGAGAAAAAACTTGATGGCAATTACACAAAAATGCTGTGAGCTGTTTTGAACAAGTCCTGGAGTTAACACTCCATAAAACAGCAGTTGTACGGCCACCTACCATTCATCAGGAAAACCATCCAAATTAGACAAAGACGTGCAATGTCATAAACAATGTACTCCTGTAGACCCCTTCACATAGACGAGCAAGGGTTGGGCAACCAGCTAGAACCTATCAATAGGAACTCTGCACTCATACAGGATGTAGCCTGGAAGACCTGGATGAAAAGGACGAGTGACGAGAGAGGGTCAAAGAGATCCATGCTAGTGGCATAACATGATGATGATGATAAATATACATATAGATAGATAGATAAAGAAAGAAAGGGAGTAGGGAGAGGGGGAGGGGAACAAAGTGATAAGACATGTAGGAATATTTTTTTAAAGTTATTTATCTTTTGATTGATTTTAACTAATTTCAAGTGTAGTTTATAGTCAGGAGAAAACTTTTTTTGTGAAGAAAAGTTCTATTATTTCCAATATTAGCCCCTTTAATTTAAATTAAAGAACGACCATCTTTCTTGAAGAAAAAATATGTATGCATGAATGGTTTTGTACGTGTGTGTATGTGTGTGTGTGTGTATCTTAATGTAACCACTTTTGTTTTTTTGTTGAGATGCATACATTTAAGTAGTTAAATGTTGCAATCTATTTTAAAGAAAATTTGTTTTTTTATTTCTTTATTTGCAAAATTTTAATTTATATTTGCTTAGAACAAATTGTATATTTCTTCATATTGTTTCCATATCAAATCGAGTAAATAAGCTCTAATCATCTCTTTTTTTTTCAAGTAAATCACAAATAGTAATTTTATCTAGTTTTTCTTCAAGCTTTTTTCTGTTTTTGCTTTTTGCTAAATGTAAACAACAATGGCATGAAACCAAAATAGGATACAATATATATATATATATATATATATATATGTGTGTGTGTGTGTGTGTGTGTGTGTGTGTGTGTATATGAACGGACGCTGCTGCTGTTGCTACATAATACCTTAAAATTTCCTTAGCCATCATGGTACACTTGTTGGCTGAGCAGTCTGAGACTAAGTCTAACATAAAGTTGGACGGGTTTCAATCCTGGCTTCAAGTATCCTACGTTTCTAGCCACACTGAAGAGTTCTGATAGAACAAAACAGTCTGTCTGTGGATAACAATATATATATATATATATATATATATATATATATATATATATATAAGTTACCTGTTGTAACCTAATCTGTAAAGTGATATCCTCTGTTGGATAGGCTCCTCAGGATAAGAAATGTCAGCCCAAGCTCATCTTCCCAATCCACACAGTTTGCTTTTTAGTCAGAGAATGTAAAATAACCAAATTGTAGCAATAAAAAGTCACAAAATGGTAACTTAAAAGAAAAAGACTAGAGTGAATTAATAAAAATACTTCATCAAATGAATACAGAAAAAAAGTTTTATTTATGTTACCCATCAGTGAAAAAAAAAAGCTTTTTTTTCCAATTAGTTGCTCAGTGAGGATATCATGAAGCTGGAAGTAGCCAAGTATAAAATAGATGTAGCTGATTCTATAGAGCAGATGTTTAAAAAGGGCACATTCCATCCATCTGACTGAATTCATGAGAAGAATCTGAAGCTGAGATTTTATCATACCACATTTGGTTCAGAATGTATTACAGATTGTAAATAGTTTCAAGAATCAGCAGTTGAAAATTCAGTAGAAATAAATGAATATATGTGAATACAAACCATTACCATGAGATAATTCAAACTAAAATAACATTTTTATCACATTTTTTGTTATCACTCATGGAAATAAGTAATAACAATTTTTAGTAATGACAGTAAGCAATATGATTTACAGTCCCAAAATTTATATATATATATATATATATATAGTGTAATTAGAAGGAAACTCAAACCACCTGGAAGGGAAAAGATATGTAACAATAGCCATACATTAAGCCCTCACATAGATTTATATGATTTTCCTCATATATTCTATATACGAATAATCCACACCCACTGTCTTCGGATGCTGACTGGATATTACTTATACACACACAAACACACACACACACACACACACATATATATATATATATATAAATTTATAATGACTATTTAACCAGGTTTGAGTTTTCTTTTAATTGCATTATATATATATGAAAGTAAATAATGGGGGGTAATCTGACAATATATAAAGAAAAATTGATAATAAGGTAATCCAAGTAGAAGGAGAGATTTATTGAGAAGCAAAGTTGACACTATAGCATTTCGGTTCTAATGAATCATCATCAGGACTATGAAGGATGATATTAGTAATATTAGATCAACGATGGATGTTTAAAAGAAAAAGTTGGCCGTTTAATTAGTGAATCAACGTTTGTTGTTTTAAATTTAACTTTTTCTTGTTATTCAAATTTTCCTTAGGTTTTTGTATTTTACACTTTTTACACATCCATCGTTGATTTAACATCACTCATATCATCCCTCATAGTCCTGATGATTGTTCATTAAAACCAAAACACTATAGTGTCGACTTTGCTTCTCAATAAATCTCTTCTACTTCGATTACTTTGTTATCAATTTTTCTTTATATATATATATATATATATATATATATATATATATATATATAATAATGATAATAAATAAATATATATTATTATATATTTATTTATTATCATTATTATTATAATAGCTCTATCATTGATATTGAGCACTCTCCATATATATTGCATTTGGTTCGACACATAACCATATAGTGATTTACTGACAACCAACACTCTCATAATATGATATATATATATATATATATATATATATATATATATATATATATATGTGAGTGATAAAGACATGTTTTCAATATAATCTTATTAGGATCCTTTCCAACTTTCTGACAAGAGTTTTTATTTTGGGTCAGAGTTGGGAGATAAATTCACCAAAACTTTCCCAAGCGCTTTCAGACTCTTCATAGACCATCATCTATCAACTCAAAATTAAAACACTTGTCTGGAAGATGGAAAGGATTCTAATAAAATTATATAGACAACATGTGTCTTTATCATTTAATCAAATCTGTTTAAATGAGGGACTGCTTCCTATATATATATATATATATATATATATATATTATCATCCACAGACAGACTGTTTCATTGTATTACAACTCTTCAGTGGCTAGACATGACATTGGATGCTTGAAGCTGGGATCGAAACCTGTCCAGCTTTACCTTAGACTTAGTATCCTACCTCTCAGCCAACAAGCAAACCATGTCAGCACAGGAATTATAAGGCATTATGTAGTAGCTTTCATTTGTTTACCTTGAACAGGTTTAGTTAAATAAAATGGAATCCTTGTTATTTTGAAGTTTTTATTTTTTCTTTCAAGAATCTTAATGTTTTTTTGATGTTAGAATCTTGAAATTTGTTAATGATTTCTCCAAAGGAGTCATATGTGGTAAGTTGAGTACTTTTGGTTCTTATCAGAACCATTATCAAACTAATGTGTAAGATAACTTCTAAATTAAAACTGTTTAATATCTAAACTAAATTATTATTTCATTTTTGTTTTTATCACCAAAGTGAGGCTTGTTTATTTCACCAAGGTGATGCTAATCAGTAGTGGCAGTTTATTTGTAGATATTTCTATTATGTAAAGTATATATATATATATATATATAGATATATATATAGATAGATAGATAGATAATTGGAAAAACTATATCTGTCTTCATAGACACGTAAACAGCTTGATGGAGAGCTAACAAATTTAGTAAGCATGTTTATTGGACAGAGGAAAAGGATTTGATAAAAAAAAACATTTTGCTCCTCATAGGGCAAAAAATTTTCTCATCAAGAGATGATTTCTAATGTTGAATAATATTTAGTAAGAAGCAACATGCTATACTAAGATAATTATTCATATTTACTGACTAATAAGGTTTATAAATAGTTCTTCAAATTTGGAGATATAAAATTATTACAGAGCATTACTGTGTATTTAGAACTAACTATCTAGAGATACAAAATAATCATATAGCTTTATTGCTTATTTAGAACTAACAAGCTAGATATATAAAATAATTATATAGCTTTATTGCTTAGTTAGAACTAACAAGCTAGATATATAAAATAATTATATAGCTTTATTGCTTAGTTAGAATTAATAATCTAGAGATATAAAATAATTATATAGCTTTATTGCTCATTTAGAACTAACAAGCTAGATATATAAAATAATTATATAGCTTTATTGCTTAATTAGAACTAACAAGCTAGATATATAAAATAATTATATAACTTTATTGCTTAGTTAGAATTAACAATCTAGAGATATAAAATAATTATATAGCTTTATTGCTTATTTAGAACTAACAAGCTAGATATATAAAATAATTATATAGCTTTATTGCTTAATTAGAACTAACAAGCTAGATATATAAAATAATTATATAACTTTATTGCTTAGTAAGAATTAACAATCTAGAGATACAAAATAATCATATAGCTTTATTGCTTATTGAGAACTAACAAGCTAGATATATAAAATAATTATATAGCTTTATTGCTTAGTTAGAACTAGCAATCTAGAGTTACAAAATAATTATATAGCTTTATTGCTTAGTTAGAACTTGCAATCTAGATATATAAAATAATTATATAGCTTTATTGCTAAGTTAGAACAAGCAATCTAGAGATATAAAATAATTATATAGCTTTATTGTTTAATTAGAATTAACAATTGACAGATATAAAATAATTATATAGCATTATTGCTTTATTTGCCTACTGGTAGAGTGTTCAACAATGGCTCCGGGAGACTAGCTTTCAATCTCAAGTCGAGTCATACCAAAGACTCAAAAAATGGTACTTGATACCTTCTTGCTTAACTCTCAGCATTATAAGGTATATTTCAAGGGTAAAGTGAAACAATACAGGAGAGGAGCCCTCCCCTACACCTCAGTGTAGTAGCTATTGAAAAAGGAGCTTTCAGGCTACCCTCAACTACAGCTGCAAACTTTACTTACTTATTGCTTTGTTAGAACTAACAATCTAGAGATACAAAATAATTATATAGCATTATTGCTTAGTTAGAACTAACAATCTAGAGATAGAAAATAATTATATAGTGGTACAGCTTAGTTAGAATTAACAATCTGGAGCCATAAAATAATTATATTGCATTATTGTTTAGAACTAACAATCTGGAGATACAAAATAATTATATAGTATTATTGCTTAGTTTGGACTAGCAATATAGAGATATGAAATGATTATATAGCTTTATTGCTTAGTTAGAATGAGCAATCTGGAGATATAAAATAATTACATAGTATTATTGATTAGTAAGAACTGAAAATTCTGGACAAAAAACAAAAATACTTATGTAATTTTTTGACATTTTACCTCAGAACAATGTTTATTTTATAAAATAAATTTTCATAAACATTTTCAGACTTTTCAGGTTAATATTTATATTTATATATTAATCATTATGATTATTAATAATATGCTTTCAGAACAATATACATATTTGTATATTTATTTTTATGTTAATTAATATCCTGATTTTAGGAGAATATATATATTCATATTTTGTGTAATTTGTATCTGACCAAAACAACACTTATCAGAGAATAAAGAATAATATTTTTGCAATAGATTCATTTTTTTAAATTGTGATTGACTGTATTAATAATTATATATAGAATATACTTATTGAATTTATGAAAATTTTGATTATTAAAAAAAGCAGATGTCTATTCCTAAAAATTGTGAAATAGCTTGCTTACATACTTTTATTTTCTTTATTCATCAATATAACAAAAAGGAAGTTTCAACAAAGAATTTTTAGGATACTACTTACAAGCTATTTTGTTTTATATTTAATTAAGTTTTATTTCCTTTGGAAGTGTTAGTAATCGTTATAGATAAACATATGGTTGCAATAGACAACAGATGAAAGGAATAGGTTTAATTCTGTTTATTTTTGAATAAATAAAGGTTGGTATGTTAAAAGAGATACAGGCTCTCTTCTTCCACCAGATAAGGGTCTGGAGGTGAATGGGTTTAAGTTGTTCTTGACTGGTTCTCTTCTTCCAACAGATAAGGGTGTGGAGGTGAGTGAGTGTAAGTTGTTCTTCAGTGGGTGTTTTGTTTGTTTGTGGTCCAGTGGTGTGATGTGGATTGGTAAGCTATGAGTGGTTTAGGTCTAGTGTTTAGGTCTAGTGGTTTAGGTCTAATGGTTTAGGTCTAATGGTTTAGGTCTAATGCTGGGACTTGATTGTCTGTGATGTAGATTGGTCGGGCATCAGTGATCTTTGGTCTTGTCTAAAATGCAACATATGATGGCCTTCTCTACTCAAAGTCCCCAGATTCAACTGACTTGAACTTTTGTTGACCACTTCATAACAACATTTGAGATTGAATTGGCTCCTAAAAACTTTGGGGAGAAAATTCTTGGTTAGTTGAAAAAGACCTTTTTAATTGTAAATTTATTTTTACATTTCAACCAGATGGATATGTGAAGCCTACCTGTGCAGTGAAATGTTTTAGTCATTTTTTATAAGCCATTGTACAGACAACATCCAGTTAATGATATTTACCAACCCCTCCGCTCAGACAGGATATGACACAAGGTCAATTTTTAAGCGGAGTTTAACAGGTTTGAATTCAGAGTTTTCCCTCTCCTAGACCAGCTGCCTCATCAAGGCTGAAGAACCTAGTCTGCCCTACTATTTACCCATAGCTGGAGGGAGAATAATTGGATTCATACCTTTCCCAAGGGTATTAGTGCTATGTGAAATGCAATCAGTCTCATCCAGGATTTGAACTCGTGTTGCCATGTCCATTTTCAACAACAATAACCATTACTCCACGGGCACCTCCAGTTAATGTTAATTGGGGTTATCATAGCTTCTTGCCTACTAAACCAAAAATCCCCATTTTAAAAAAATGCAAATTCATCTGTGATGTCAGTTTACAAGAATGTCATACCTACGTATCAAGAGGAATTTCGTTTACCAAAATGAGGTCTATTTTTTGAGATAATTAACTCTGCAAACTAACTGTGATAGTTTCCTATCACAGGATAAAATATGTGGTATTTAAAAGCTCCTCTTGTTAGTATAATGAGATTTCATTATTACTTATATCTAAAAGAGGGACTTCCTGGTTTTAGTGACATAGAATTCCTCTCAAGCAAACCATAAAATATGCAGCCTGTTACTTCTATATAAATACAGTAGTCAGTGTCCACCAAACAACTGGTGCTGGGCATATGAGCCCGGAGGAGAAGGATCTGTGCCTCTCCCAGCAGCTAGCAGCCAACGTGGGATCCTTTCCCTGCAGCCAACAACCAACATGAGATCTCATCAGTCACTGCTACAAACCCAGCACAGCTAATACCAGTTTTCAACCAATCACCGGAACTCTCTCAAACAGCTCTTTTCAGAGCTAATTTCCAAAAATTATAACCAGCTCTTTTAAGAGCTAATTTCAGAAAACTTTCAGAGGATCATGTCTGGTCTCCAGACTATACCCCCTTGCAGATGCCATGAGATGACAAAGCAGCAACCAGCCAGACTCGCAGCAAACCCACTGCACAAGTTCCAGCATCACCAAGAAGCTGACACCTGCATCACCAAACAGCAGACACTTGCTTCACCAAGCCACAGACACCTGCATCACCAAGCTTGCAACAACAGTTCCAGCATCACCAAGTATCAGCAAACCAGCAGACCAGCAACTGTTTTTTTCATTGCAGCAGACCAGATCATGTAACAGCACCCCAGTACACAAGTGACAAATCTGCTTGGACTGTTATCAGCCCTCCAAAACCATATCGATATACCCCTGGTTAACCATAGACTGAATAAATCGAGACATCAATCATCCAGCCTCTGCAACCGATGCATCTACATCTTCAACTGTCTTCAGCTACGTCTACGACCATACCATACAGCAACACCTACGATCTGTACTAGGCACCAAGATAATCCTGATCTTCTAGATGCACTGTCGCCAAGAACTTATCAAGAGCTGAGTCTACAACATTCTAGAGCACCGACTTTCAAGATCACAGAGACTACACAGACATTATACAGCAACAGCAAATCTACATCCATGTACACCTTTCGTGTACAATTCACTCAATAAACACCTGACATTTAAACTTACCCACTTGTCCTTGTCATTTGTCTAGTCCTCTGTCAGTCACTTTATTTATAAACGATTACAGGATCAATGCATTTATAGACCCTGCAACAGGGTCAAGGAAAGTTTAGACGCCTATTTAAGTAAATGGAGAATGGAGAAAAAGAATAACCAGAAGATGACAGAGTCAGCAGACTTCTGCATGTGTACTGTATTAAGTGCGACCAGGAGTTGTGTTATTCTTTTCCTGATCAGTGTATTTAGGAAAAGCAAGAATTAGGACTGGATAAAATTTATGCCGAGATATTTTGAGAGGATTTCACTTGTAGCAGAGAGTGACTGGATGCTGATGATATGCCGCATCAATCATACTGAGGCATCTGGACTGTGTCTGGCAGGAAGTCCCTAATTTTCGGCCCTGGAAAATCCCATGATAAGCAAAAATATAGTTTTACCAGATAAATATTTTTTATACATTTTTGTCTGGGTGAGATGCATCTGGTTTAAATCAAAGTCCCTTTGTAAGCAGAGAATCTTGATAAAGATATATTGATTGCCTTATGTACTTACTGCTTTTTTGCTTACGCACATAGACATGGCATTTATCATTAAAACAATGGTAACAGCCCTAAGAGAAGGGATCAGAATTAATTACTAAGAGGGTTGGAGAAAAGGTTCCTCATGTACCCCTCTTTTGTTGGGTATTGGTATTAAGTAAAGTCTGAAGGAGGTTGGAGTAAACGTGGGTGGTATAAACCTCTGACCATAACTAAAAAGGGTCAAGACTGAAATCACTTAAGTCAGCAAAATGCAGACTTAATTACTGACTAATTAAAACTGATGAAGAAGAAGTCACAAGAAAATCAACATAGCCTTGAACCTCTCAGATCTCTTACTGCATGATTACGGATTTTTATATAAACTGAGACTTTTGCAGTCTTGAAAGAGATCTTGGCAGTTGCTGCTAGAAGTCATGCCATATTGAGAAGACCCATGGACCAACCCTGACAGAACTACATCTTAACTCTTCTCAAACCACAGAAACATTTACAACATAAATGCTGACCTAACATCACTCTAACTGCAGAAGGGAAAAGTTTTTTTCAACATTATAACTTCATTATTATATAAAACTTTTGTGATGATTGTTTGCTTGTCTTGCATCCTTCTATTGAAGACCAATTCTTTATAACCGCCATTCATCCTTTGATTATTAGTCTCAGGTCAGATGTTTATTTGATCAAGTCACTGCCTGAAATCAGAATACACAATGTTACAGATAGGGTTTTGATTGCAGATTGAATCAACAACTAAAGCAGATGATGCTTGGAGGATATTCCATTCAGCCTGGTTACTGATCAAAGATGGCCATCAGGTAGACAGTGAGGACACGTGTAGATACATTGGGGCATTAGTAAAGTGTTATAATTGGTATCTTGACAAAAATTGTGTCACATATATATATATATATATATATATAAACACATGGATATATATATATATATATATATATATAAATATAAACACATGGATATATATATATACATATATATATATATATATATATATAAACACATGGATATATATATACATATATATATACATATATATTTACATAATATACATACATATATACATATACATATATATACATAAGTATATAGACAAATACATATATAAATACATACATGCATACATACATATATATATGTACATACATATACATATATATATATATATATATATATATATATATATATAAAAAGTTTAAAAATAATATTAGTATATATAAATCTGAATTAAATAGAAGATATACAATCTTCTCATATGAATACATATTTCATGGTTCTTAGTCATTGATTTTTTTTAAATGTAGAATTACACATAAAAATTAAAGACTCATTTTATGAAAAAATATAAAAATATCTTGATAGATTTTTTAAGTAGTACAATTGATTTGAATACAATTGATTTATGCATTCACTATGTTAGATGAGTCAACTTCTAGCTGAAATTCTTCCACAGCAGCTTATAACAAGATAAATCAAATACCACTGATGAAAAATATTGTAGAAAACAAATAAAATATCAATGAAAAAAAATATTGCAGTAGACAAAAAAAAACTGAAGGGTTTTGTAAAGAATTCCTGATTTATATCACGGCAATTTTTTGTATATATATATATATATATATATATTATGACAGTGTTGATTTTCACTATCTCATTTGGTGGGTTTTATGGCAGACCAAATGTGGTATAATTTAGAGAGTGCTCAATATCTGTGTTGGAGCTATTATATAATAATGAATAAATATATATTAGTTTTCATGGATTTAATTGCATGGATGCTTTTAAATATATATATATATATATATATACATAAAATATATGTATATATATAAAAAGATAATACTATATATATATATATATATATATAATGAAATACCACTGATCCATGCTATCAAATATATATAAAATATTAAATATATATTAAATATATATAAAAACTAATATATACATATATAACCTAAAACAAATTGATGTTTACTCAGTTCTTTATGACTACCAGTTTGATGGTACCTTCATCAGATTTTATTTTCAAATGGTGAGCAAACTAATTTATTTTAGGTTTTGTCATGCTCTACTGGTCAGTATTTGAGTACTTTTTTGATCTATGGAAATATGTATGTGTTTTAGAATGATTTGTTTATTCTACTAATAAAATCTCCAAATAATTATTATTTATTTGTTTTATCACTCTCTTTTCATTAAATCTTAATATTAAACTCTTTTAGAAAGGATAACTGGGCCATTGGCCAAATAAGTTGAGTGTTCACCCATGGTCTAGGAGACCGAGGTTCAATCCCTGGTCGAGTCATACCAAAGACTCAAAAAATGGTACTTGATATCTCCTTGCTTAACACTGAACATTATAAGATTGTATCAAGGGTAAGGTGGAGCAATTTAAAGAAAGGAGTAGCACCCTTCCCTACACCTTGGTGTAGTAGCTATTTAAAAGGGGGCCTTCGGGTCACCCTTGACTAAGGTCACCAATTTTACTTACTTTAGAAATGAAAAAGTACAAACAAGTCTTATTTAAAGATTCTATTTTTCTAAGTACATGGAACTGACAGTAGTGAGATTGACACAGAATGGTGAGTAAACTTTAATTCATTTTACATTTAAATCTTGCTCTAATAGCCAGTGTTGAGCACTTTTCTGATTTTTCAAAAAATGTTTTTGAACAATTTGTTTATTCCACTATATATAACATCAAGTCATGCAGCAAGTACAGATTTCCCTGACTCTTTCTTTCCATCTGTCCCAATCATCCATTATTCCTGACAGGTCTTCCAAACTACATCTTGAGTCCGCACAGTGTTGTTGGTGGATGACCAACATTGGCACGTCTATGTGAAGGGGTCCATAGGAGGACACTTGAGTTCATCTTTGCTTCTCCAGCAGTATCGTGCTTATCTAGTTCATATTATTTAGACAGTTTTTGAGATGGGAGATAAGTGGCTGTACAGTTGCTGTTTCATGGGATGTTGCTCTCTGGATTTGTTCAATATAGCACATAGCATTCTTGTAGAGTTCCTGAAGCAAGACTATATATATATATATATATATATATATAAATCATATATATATATATATATATATATAGGGTGACCAACCTTGGAAAAGGAAAAACTGAATTCAAAACCTGAGGAGTTTGTTGAGGAGAATATGTGGCATGTTAATGCACCATTCTTCTGTTATCAGCTCATCCAAAAAGTGTGGGGCTGGTTCAAGGACATACATCCTATAAAAGGATGTGTATCCTTTTCATATGTGCAGTAAACTAAGAGGACACACATCCTTTTGTGTGTCCTTTTAGTTTACTTAAGAAATGGACCCAAATGATATCAAAACTTCAATTACAAAACCCTCCCAAACATATAAACAGTTTTATGATTCCCATGAAAGATGTGAGTGAGAACTCATGGAAGATGTGAGCATAAAATTACACCTACAAAGAAAATTTCTTGGAACACTACATGTTCCCAAAAACTTCTCCCAAATTAGAATCTCTATCCATTCACTAAATTCATATTTCCTTCATCTTTTCAATGTTGCATTTTGAGGTCTTTATTTCTCACATGTATGATCCCCCTGACTATAGAAAGTGTTATGAATGAATCTTCATACAAGACCAAACCAGAATCAGTTAATATCAAAGTAATTGTGAGATTACCATCCTTATCTGCCAAGGAATTTCTGCTAATGACCACCAAATGGCATCGTCAAAGTAGTATATAAGAAGTAAACAAGAGAATATCATTCTCTTTGCCAGCAGAATATCTTAGAAGCAAGACATGTCTTATTCTCCTCTAAAGGAATATTTTTACAGAATTCTCTTTTAAAAAAACTCTGGAAAACTGCAAAAAGCACACACAACAATTTCTTGCTGAGAAAGATTAAAAGTTCAGCTAGGATGGATTTATTCAGATTAAGTTGTCTGAATGGAAAGAGGAGTAAAAGTGTGGGGATTTAGGAATTAACAGTAAAACTCCCAACCGGATATTGACTCGTCGGCTGCCAGATACAAAATGTATAAACGCGTCGCCACGCATAAGGCTCCACGCATCCATCCGGTTAAAAATCAGAAAAAAGAAAAATAATAAAAAGTAAAGTAGCCAATGGGAAGCAGTCGCGCCAAAATTAGAAGGATTTTGGAGTAGCGAATTTGGAGCCGGTAGAGAGAGATAAATACCCAGGTTTTCTGTGAACCAAAGCAGTGAGAACAAAAGGAGACACAAGAAAGAACGAAGACGCGATAACCAGGAGAGAAGTGACGTCCGCCCTCGAGTTAAGAGCCGAAACTACCTCTCTGCTAGTTCCACTACCTGACCATAAAAGAAAGAAAGAAAGAAAGAAAGAAAAGAAAAGAAAAGAAAAAAGGAATAAGTACTCTTTAAAAACATTCTCTTCCTTTACCCTGTTTCTTGATATCTGACTTTCCACCACTTCGAAAATTTACTACTCACAAAGGAGAACTTTTGAACATTCAAATCCAAGTTGACGTTTTTGTTTTATAAAAATTGTTTAATTATTAGATGTTCCTCGTTTGTCTTGTGTTAAATGAAGCTTTTTCTCATTGTATGTTGTAACACTCCAAACCCAACCAATGAGGCCATAAAAGTTTATTAACACTAAAAAGCTCAAATTAATAAAATTAATGCCAAAAATTTAAAGAAACATATTTTGATTAAAGTAAATAAATTTTTCAAGTTGCTGAGTAATTCATTTTTAAAATACCAATGGTATATTTAACATGAATTTATCAGAAGGTGTGAAAATTTTGATAAATCTAATCCAAATTTGCTTACATTGATCTGAGGCTAGTTACATTCCATTATTGTAGATATATATATATGTGTAACCAGCTCATTGCCGAGTGGGTAGAGTGTTCACCAATTGTCAGGGAGACCTGGGTTCAATCCCAGGTTGCATCATACCAAAGACTTTAAGTATGGTATGTGATGCTTCCTTGCTTAATTCTCAGCAATATAAGGTACGTATCAAGGGTAAAGTGGAGTAATCCAGGGAAAGGAGTAGCACCCTCCCCTACACCTTGGTGTTGTAGCTATTGAAAAGGGAGCCTTATGGGCACCCTCAACTATGGTTGCCAACCTTACTTATATATATGTGTGTGCATGTGTGTGTGTGTGTGTGTGTAGACACATATATGCCTTTGTTATATATATATATATATATATATATATTTTTTTTTTTTTTTTTTTTTTTTTCATCATACATGTGAAAGCACGTGCGATACCCTAACCTCATCAGCCACCAACCAGGATGATAACACAGTTTCGGTAGCTCAAAAAAATATATATATATGTATATATATATATATATATATATATTGAAGAGTGCATATTTAGGCAGCAAATTGTTATTAAGACAAGTTTTATTAAAGATGATGGAACACTGTTTATCATTTTTAATTGTAATTTTTCAAGTCTTCTTGTTATTTTTCTTATACAATAATTATATATGAATATAATAATAAAAAATGATCACAAATCCTAAAAGCAATATGCATAAAAAATAAAAAAACAAACATAAATAAATAGCCTTTAACACAGGTACCAACATATTAAATGTTTATAATAACTTTAGTAAACTTTTCCAACTGAATATTTCAAAATAAAATGTTGAAAACATTCTAACCAACAACTTCAAAATAAAACGCTACAAATAATTAAAACAATAAAACTCAAACTGTCAACTCAAACTACACAAATCCTGATGATGACCAAAAGCATGGTCGAAAACACTTGGGCAGAAGATATGGGACAATTTCTTTACCACCTGGATCCCAACACAAGAAAAATAACAAGAAGACTTGAAAAATTACAGTTAAAAATAATAAACAAACAGTGTTCCATCATCTTTAATAAAACTTGCCTTAATATATATATATATATATATATATATATATATATATATATATATATATATATATATATATATATAATAAATATATATTAGATATATATTTAATTCATGGAATATAGACTGCGCCCCTGGGTTTCATGGAGTATTTTGCAAAACAACAATCATCAGGCAGTTAAGAAAATGGGTCACAGTCTATATATTTAATATATATTTATTTATTATCATTATATAATAGCTCTATCCTAGATATACCAAGATATATTATTATTATATAATAGCTCTATCCTCCATATACCCACAAAGTGATTTAGTGACAACCAACACTCTTATAATATAATATAATATATATATATATATATATATATATATATATATATGAGGAGTAAATAAAGGATTGGTCCAACAATATGTAGAAAAACTGATAACAACGATCCAAGTGGAAGGAATGATTTATTAACAGTTCGACACTATAGCATTTCGGTTCTACTGAACCATCATCAGGACCATGAGGGGTGATATTAATAATTTTAAGTTAACGATGGATGATTAGAAATGTGAAATACAAAAACCTACGGGAAAATATGTATAGTAATACTCCTAATAAGTCAAATGACGTAATTTAAACATCAAACGCTGATTTGCCAGTTAAACGGCTAACTTTTTCTTACTATACCTATTTTCCCATAGGTTTTTGTATTTCACATTTCTAATCATCCATCGTTAACTTAAAATTATTAATATCACCCCTCATGGTCCTGATGATGGTTCAGTAGAACCGAAACGCTATAGTGGCGACCTGTTAATAAATCATTCCTTCTACTTGGATCGTTGTTATCAGTTTTTCTACATATATATATATATATATATATATATATATATATATATATATATATATATATATATTTGGAGTCTAGGATACTTTACCAATGAATTTGCATTTATTCAACAGTAAATATTTCATAATATTTGCATTTACCATCCTAAATAAATGCAAGTTTCTATCATTTGCTTTATTTTTTTTTCACTGAACAGCCAAGTAAAATTGAGTATAACTCGATACCTTGTTAGTTAAAGAATAAGGAAGTAAAGATGCTAAAAATTTCTGTATTGTAGCTAGTTAAAAATATATTTTGGAACTTTTCAGCAAAAATATGAAGCAAATGACTGAATCTTACTCTTATGTAGATACTGAATGTAAGTATTATATTTCTACACAATTTTTTTGTATCTTAGCATAGAAATAACACACATTTTGTTTGGTGGCCTATTCTGGACAAGAGATAGATAGATAGATAGATAGTTAGATAGATAGATAGATAGATAGATAGATAGATAGATAGATATGAACGGACTGAAAAGGATATGAACCAATTGAGATGGCTATAAACCGACTGATAGATAGATAGATAGATAGATATGAACCGACTGATATAGATAGATATGAATAGACTGAGATAGATAGATAGATAGATAGATAGATAGATAGATAGATAGATAGATACATATGAACAGACTGAAAAGGATATGAACCAATTGAGATAGATATGAACCGATTGATGGCTATAAACCGACTGATAGATAGATAGATAGATAGATAGATAGATAGATAGATAGATAGATAGATAGATAGATATGAACCGACTGATATAGATAGATATGAATAGACTGAGATAGATAGATAGATAGATAGATAGATAGATAGATATGAACCGACTGAAAAGGATATGAACCAATTGAGATAGATATGAACCGACTGATGGCTATAAACCGACTGATAGATAGATAGATAGATAGATAGATAGATAGATAGATAGATAGATAGATATGAACCGACTGATATAGATAGATATGAATAGACTGAGATAGATAGATATGAACCGACTGATATAGATAGATATGAATAGACTGAGATAGATAGATAGATATATAGATATGAATGGACTGAAAAGGATATGAACCAATTGAGATAGACATGCACCGACTGATGGCTATAAACCAACTGATTGATAGATAGATAGATAGATAGATAGATAGATAGATAGATAGATAGATCAAGTTTTTCTATTGAAATTTTGGTAAGTCCCTGTAGTGTAAAGGATAAAGTGCTGAACTGTAGCCTCAAAGGAAGCAAGTTCAAGCTCCAGTCATGCTATAATATTCACTTTCTAACAAATACCCTTGGGAAAGGCATGAACCCCCTTGTCCCTGCCACCTATGGGTTGTATAGTATCACTGTTGTTCTCCTATAAAAATGGCTTTGGCTGTGCCATAAAAGAAAGGAAATCAATACAGATTACTGCTAAGGTTTGTTAAATATTTTCTGCGTATGTTAGTTGATATTATATTCCAATATCATCTTAAGTATTCTGGTTGAATTTAACTTCTTAACAAGCACCAACATCTGACATAGGTGTTATTTGCTTGTTTTAATTTTTGTCATTTCTTCAGTAAAGTCAATACTAAAGTTTCAAAACAAAAGTGTAGCAGTTACAGATTTATTTTCTCTCACAAATCAAAGCCCCCACCAAGCGATTTGACCACACACTGGCCAATCAGCAGGCGGAGTGCACTGATTCCAGCTACCTCTAAAAAACTATTTTTTTCTAGCCCTTTTTAGAAGTTGCCCAGCAGAACAGAGAGCACACGGCCAGCATAGAAGAAAGATCTCTTCTATAGCCTGCCACTGGACACTCCAGCATTGACGATCTTCACAGAAGATAACTGCTGCTACAGCTACACACTAAAGAGGATAACGGCAGCTACCTACTACACACTAAAGAACTAACACTGCGACCTGCGACACTGCTGCTACCTGACACCCAAAAAGAACTTTTCTTGCTTTGACACAAGTCTACTTTATGCCATAAAAATAAACCATTCATTGTTGGTCAGCAAAGAAGTTTTGTTATTTTGTTCAGCACTACATGAATAACTACAAATTAACTTATTGTGTATGTAAACCAAACATATACTAAAAAAGTTAAATTCCTTCCAATTAGAAAATTACAACAGATTTCAATTTCTGATATAGGCTGGAAGATTTGCATCAATTTTAGATATCATCAAGTTTTTATTTTCTCAACAATGTAAAATTATAGTATAGGATGAAAATTTATGTTTCTTACAAACAAACAAGTGATGCCTCACTTTTATCAATTAATATAAAAATCATTGTCCTAGAAAAGAGCAGTGTTAAGATAAGAGAAATCTCAGCAAAGTAGTTATGTAGAGATATATTTTAAAATAGGATTTCAAAAAAATTTCCCGATAAAAAAAAGTATTTTCTTTTTTAAGTCAATATCCTTAACAAAGAAGTTTGCACAAAACTTATTTCCAAATAGGATTTTAAATTTCTTTCATTAATATTATTTCAATTAATGAACTCATCACAATACAGAATTAAAAAAAATGCCCAAATTGTATTTCTTTGAAAATAAAAATCAATAGACTTTCATTTTT
>CAUZXS010006508.1:122500-145000 GCA_963585895.1 Sepioteuthis lessoniana
GAAGACGCAGAAACAGTGAGGAAGGATTTGTGGTAACCTTGGGATGTAGTAGCTGCCGAAGTGAAAATGCAATTTTTCTCCAACTGCAATGGTTTAGACGTGAGTAGTCATCACCTTATATCATTCTTGTTCGGCCATTCAAATTTATAGAGTAGCGGCTGTGCGTTTTGTTATTCTCATGATGAAAGAAGTGTGCAAAGGTCCCACCCAAGTTTTGAGGCTTGAAGAACTAAAATTACTCGCTGTGTTGTTGCCTACCTTCATTTTATTAAATTCGCTACATTTCTGTAAATAAGCAATAAAAAAAGAAATATAAATTCACTACAGTAGAAGATAAACTCGAATAGCATGGCAGACAGTAAATTAGGTCAGAAAGAGAAGAACATCTCAAGAGTAAAACTAAAAGCTGCCAGCCAAGAAGAAAGAATACAGATCTTGAAAGAATATTTCAAGAATCTGATTGGAAAATCCCCCTAAAGTTACATATAAACCTATCATGAAAATTATTAATAATCAACTAGACATCAAACTAGGACAGTTTACTCAAAAAGAGCTCAACTTAGTACTCACAAAAATCAAAAACAGGAAAACTGCTGGACTTGATGAAAGTAAAGTAAAGTTGGTGACTGTATTTGAGGGTAACCTAAAGGCTCCCTTTTCAATAGCTACAACACCAAGGTGTAGGGGAGGGTGCCACTCCTTTCCCAGGATTGCTCCACTTTACCCTTAATACATATCTTATATTGTTGCGTGTTAAGCAAGGAGGTATCAAGTACCATTTTTAAAGTCTTTGGTATGACGCAACCTGGGAATACCACCAGAAGTATGGAAGACAAGGAAATTTGATGACCTACTGCACTGAAAATAGATGTTATGTAAACAAAATCAATATATTTTATTTTGCAAACAATGACTGTTTATAATCTCTATTAAATTCCAAAATATCTCTTTCAAACAAGAAAACTAAAGTTGATTCATACTTAAATAATGATGCTACTGTATCACAGTGATATTATACACAGGCTTAGTGAAAGCATGCATATGCACATGTGTGTGTGTGTGTGTATGGGTGTATATGGTTTTGGGTTGGCCTTGGTGTGTGTGTGTATGTGTGTGTCCATGTGGGGTCACCAGAGGACAGTGAAAAAGAGGGAATCTGCCACAGGAAGTGGTAAGAGAGATACAATGCAGATATCAACCTGAGAAGAGTGAAAAAGGAGGGAATCTGCCTCTGGAAGTGGTAGGGAGATTGATGCAGGAGGAGAGACACAGAGGGGGCAGTTAGGCAGTCAGAGAAAGGACTCAAACAGAACAACAGTTGGAAAGGACCTGGCAGTCAGAGAAGATTCACCAACAAGTCAGCATGAAGAAATGAGTCAAAAACAAAACCAGAGATACAGAGATGGGCTGAGAAGAATACAGAAGAGCTGGTTGGGGGGAACCAGTGATAGACAAACATGTAGATAGGCTGAGAAGTTTTTTTAGTTGAGGGATTTTGTTGTGAAGGGTCACACTTATTCTCCTCTTCAAAAACATTTATTCAACCTTTTGTGTTTTTGCCTTGTTTCTTTCCTTGAGAAGTCACCCTAGACATGCATTTCAACCCTACTTGCTGAGAAAGCAGAACAACAAAGAAGTCAGACAATCATGCGACAGGAAATGCATCCCCCAGAGTTATTTATTGCCACATCCCCCTTTGGGGCATTAGGATTTATGAGATGGCAGTGACTTACATATGAGTTTAATCTGGTGGCAGTAGAAAACATCCAAGTGTCCTAAGTGGTGATTTGCTCAGAAAGGTTGGGAAACACTGTTCCCAGCCATTGTCTCATTAGATAATACAAAAATGATGGCTACAGAAAAAATCTGTTTATCAATCATAAGAGAGAAATTCATAATCATTATCAACATCATACAAGATTTTTCTGTTCTGGCCCAGAACCCATAAACTGCTCACCTTGCATGACCAGATAGCACACATGATAGCTACATGCATATACTGTTAACTTCAACTGAATCAAATTTGACAGCATAGTGATGTTCTACTCATGTCTATACTTCCCTGGTGATGATAAACAAATTTGCTCACTGGTTCTTCAAGCCTCTAAATGACCCCATATGAAGTAGTTTGAGTCAGCATCTAGGGGTGGTATGGAAGCCATTGTGAAACACTGGCCTAGATGATAAAAGCATTGGTTAAGACCTTCTAGTTTGTCTACCAAAAAATAATGAGTTTAATCCCTGGGTTGGTTTCAACAAAAAGAAAATCAACTTAACAAGGACAAAATAACTAAAAGAATGTATTGACTAACACAAAATATAAAAAGGTATGAACAATGTAATGAGGATAATTCATTGGATTCTATAAAGGATTGAATTTGAAATTCCCTGGAAATTACTATGACAAAAAATACCTGAAGAAAGTTGAAGAATACCAATCAAAACATGGTGAATATAACAACCAAGACAAGGATAATAGTTCGAGATGAGTAAATGATATAAATAATATCACTTGAAATAGTTTAAAAAAAATAACACTACTATTAAGTAAATAAATAACCACTTCACAAGTTATCCTAAACAAACTGTTAGCATATAAGAGGTATCACTTCAGCCATACATATGGATTCTTCACAAAGAATGGTGTTTAGATGAAAAGAACATATTGGAAAATGCTGACATTAGCAAGTTCCTCTCAGTACAGAGTAATAGAGGACAGCCTCTATCTAAAGTTCTGTTTATCACTTTTTATGTTTTATGGTTTGTATCAAATTAGTAACAAAATTCTGTTTCAGAAACTGATTGACATCTATTTATCTATAAAAACAAACAAAACATATTGAAACATTGAATATTTTAGAATAAAGATATTAAAAGAATTTTCATGATTTAATACATCATATCAATAAAACTGACATATGAGGTGCATACGAAAAGTTTCCAGACTTTTTTCATATGGGCATTTAGAATTGTCGTAGACTCTTGAAAATTCAGTATGTTATTGTTATACATCATATGAGATGACTGACCAATTTTTATGATTTCAGGTACAAAGGAACAGCTACAGCAGCAATTGGAATACACCCTACTAAAGCCTGATTGTCATAGCTGGTGAATTTCAAAATTGCAATCAGGACTTTAGAAGAACGATATGCAATAAAATTCTGTTTTAAACTTGGAAAAAATGCCACAGAAAGGTATGGAATGCTTCAGACTTCTTTGGGACCATCTTGTATGAATCGAGCATCAGTTTTTGAGTGGCATAAGAGATTCAAAGAAGGCAGGAAGTCTGTGAGGGATGATGAGAGGTGTGGGAGGAGTGAGGAAGTCAATACACCAGAGTTGATTAGCCAAAGGGTTAGGGTTAGGGTTAGAATGTTGAGGTTTTAAGGGAGTTCAGGAAGAGATTCCGTTGGAAGAGGCCAACACTCTTCAAATCGGGTCAGTGGCATTTCGACCAGCACAATGCACCAGTCCACAACTCCATCCTTGTCACAGACTATTTGAGCAAGTTGGGCATCAAGACAGTTCCTCACCCT
This sequence comes from Sepioteuthis lessoniana, assembly GCA_963585895.1. Taxonomy (NCBI): domain Eukaryota; kingdom Metazoa; phylum Mollusca; class Cephalopoda; order Myopsida; family Loliginidae; genus Sepioteuthis; species Sepioteuthis lessoniana. The sequence goes on from CAUZXS010006508.1 coordinate 126,040, forward strand.
CCTTATAGTCCAGATGTTGTTCCCTGTGACTTTTGGTTATTCCCTAAGCTTAGAGGCTGTCGTTATGAGACAATTGAGGAGATGAAAGAGGCTGTGACGAAGGTCATTGACACGCTCACACAAGAGGACTTCCATTGGGGCTTCCAGAAGTTGTTGGAATGGTACAACAAGTGCATTGCAGCCGGAGGAGATTACTTCAAAGGGGACTAGAGTTTCATGTGTGTACTATCAATAAAAGTGCCCATACGAAAAAAGTATGGAAACTTATCGTATGCACCTCGTAAATATATATTTAGGTTATACAAACTGAATAATGAACATTTTATAAAAATTATACACTGATAGAAAATAAAATTGTAACACTCTGAAAGATGATCTTAATTTTGACTTGGGTAAAGTATGTCCTTGGGGTCTGAGTTACTGTTGATACTCCCCTTATTTTGGAACCTGGGCATGTATTGATCTGTATATAGGATCATTTATCAAAATTAAGCTATATTGCTTGTATATCTTTTTATGAGTATATAGATACACATATACAGAATTATACATGGAGTTTGTAAGTAGGTAGTGAAGAAATTTTTCAAATGAAATAAAGCGTTAATAAAAGAATCAAACACTGAAAAGTAGAAAACAAAAAAGTTTAAGTTGCAACAAAATTGTCTTTTATATATATTATTATTATTAGCATTCAATAAGCAACAGGTTACAAAAGATGTCTTATGATTATGAATTTTTGAATAGTATTCTTGATAGTATTCTAAAAACTTTGTAACATAATGGCAGAGGGATTTCGGTTTATGCCTTTGGGTTTAGTTAGGCTGAGAACCTTTCGGCTCAGTGCATGGGTTACTTAGGTGCAACATTAACACAGGTGTTCACGCGCGCGTGCAGAGCGGACATATCACTCAGAGATGTCACAAGAGCCTGACATGGGAAACGGGGTTAGACAGTGCGAATGACGTCACGCACCAGAAGCACGTAGAGGATTTTGGGAGATTTTGAAAAAGTCAGTTAGTTGAGATGAGACTTGTCTCAGGGGGAAGACGATTGGCTTTCGCTTGCTTGCAGAGGCCTTGGGCTGGTGTCGCACAAGATGGGGGGGGGGGCAGATGAAAAAGCCAGCATAGAAAGATTGTGCCTCTCTCTCCTGATGTTGAAGAACCTTTAAACTCAAAGGTAATAAAAAGTTTCGTACCTGAACTGAGAAGTCATTACGTTTTTTTGAATTTCGAGATTCTTGTGTTCTATTTTTATGGACATTTGATGTACGTTTCACACATAGCCATATCATGGCTATGGTACAATTTGTCTATCAGTCCTAAGCTTCTTCGATGATAGACCTGTAGCAGCCACAGATCTATTTCCTTTCGCGAATCAATGCCCCTGTTAAGAGAGTTGGTCACTCACTGACCAATCAACTGGCAGAGCGCATTAATTCCTTCTCCCTCTCAGGAACTATTTTTTCTGGTCCCTTTTTGTAGAACAGACAAGGTCAGAGAGCCCGGAGCTAGCAGAAGAAACACATCTCTCTCACATGACTGCCACTGATTCCACTCGGAACCCTTTGCTCGCTGCTAGCTTTAAACACGCTTCCTATGAACCAAGGACCAACATACAGACCAGCGACACAAAAGAGACACTTTCTCACTCTCACTCCTTCACGCCTGCTACTGTAATAAACCTTACTTTGTTGTGTTGTTAAAAGAAGTTTTGTTATTCATTTGTGTTGCCTAAAATATATAGTGTTAGAGAAATTAACAATTTCCCAAAACACTAAAGACCTCTAAGACTGATACCTTTCTGTTCATGTACTGTCATCTCTGCTACTGACCTCCTCTCTTGTCCACAAAATCTTTTTCTAAAACCTCCCTTCCCTATTCCCTTTGACTCTTTTTCCTTTTCCTTTTCTAATTCTCTCTCATTACTTCCTGTTTCTTAAATTTTTCATTACTCAAAAGGTTTTTAAATAGGGAGTTGTCATTGGTTAGTTTGGTTTGGTCTATTTTTAGAATACAATTTTTTTCTTTGTTTCCTAAATCTGCTCTTGGTAATAAAAAAAAAAATACTACCTATGAACCATTACAGATGTACTTAGGTTGGTGTTCTCATCTTGATTGATTTCATAATCACAAGATTTTCAGCCATTGTTTGAAGCAAACTAATTGTACAATTAATTTTCTAGACACTTTTAGGTCACCTTTAATGCTTAATAAAAGTAAAATATTATACTTAAAATATTTAGTTAAGTGTTATGGCCCTGGAAAGGGGTCACAAAGAGAACAGAACACCACGGTTATAGTATAGGTATATATTTACAAGAACAAAGGATGGTTACAAGAACATAGGTAAGCTAGTTTGCATAACCGTGCGGGAACAAGGTTAGCTTCCAGATCTAGACTGACCTCATATTGCTGTGTCTTCCAGTATTATGGAGAGTGGTTGAGTTCATTAGTAGGTTGACGAAACTTTTCTTTAACAACACAACAAAGTAAGTTTTTATTTGCAGCATGGAATATGGTTTGCTTTTGGTGCTGCAAGATTCATGGAGTTTAGGCTTGTTAGTGTTGGAGACGAAATGGCTTAGCGGGATGTTGAGATGGCAGCGTGTGCTGCGGGACGTGTGAGGGATTGTGTTTAAAGTCACCGTGTAGTTTTGTATCTAGTATTTTTGGGGGAGAATCTGCGTTATGTCCATTAATGTGGACCAGAAGTGAAATATGAGCTAGTGTGTCGAGAGCGGAGTTACGCTCAGATCGACATAGCCATTTTTTGGGGTGACATGAAGTGGTGCCTGTGGAAGGCATGCTGAATGCATCCAATTCATATTCAACTGGGATCCCTTGTATGAAATCCATAAATTAGATGGTTCCTTCGTTGAGTGTCCATGCTGCCGCTGCTGGTGCTGCTATGTTCAAAAGCATCGCTAAGCAGGGACGGCCAGAAGAACGTCTGTTCTGGTCGCCGTCTCAAGCCAAAGAGACTGGGTTGGGCGGCTCACCCGTTTTGCAAGCTGGAAATGAAGGTCCGGGCTGAATAGGATAAGTCATCCTGATTGGGTGAAATTAAGTGCTGAAATAAATTGAGCGCCAAACCAAAATACGAGATTTTCCTCTTCTCTACAAGGTGATTCCGCCACAACATTAAGCAATTAAGAAATTTTAGTGTTTGTCCAGGATAGTACAACAAAGAAATTTCTTTGTTTACACTTGGGTAATATTCAATTTGTTTTTATATTAGTGTAATACCTACATTTACCATGCAGAGAAGGGTAAATTTTATTAATTGCTTTTTTTTTAAAGGAATATTTACATTTAATTCCCACCTAATCAAATGAATTGTATTTGGTTGGAAGCATGGTTTTTAAATGTAACTGTTTAGTAAAAAATAAAGACAATAACAGAAATTAATTCTTAACTGGATTGTAAATGTATTATAATTCTATATAAATTTTTGAACATTACAACATCCTATTCTGGATATGAACTCAAATATTGATAGCAATTTTTTTCATTTGTTTTGTCCAAATTAAACTTTTTAAAGGACATTATTAAAACTTTTTAAATATCCTAAAGAAATTAAAATTCATTTATCATTAATATATTCAAATTTTAGTCAAAGTTATATTAATTACATAGCATTGCACATTACTCAAATGTAGTTTTGTGTCTTAACAAAATGTCTGGAGAAAAAACTAGAATAAAACAACCCAGGAATATTGCATGATGTTTTGAATAAATCCTGGAAGCTGCAGTTATAGGGATGGATGGCATGAGAGAGTCAAAGAAATGAATGCTGTCAACATACTTTAATGATTAAAATGATTTTTTACATAATGGTTTTATTTTTTTGTTTTAATGGCATATCTACCTTAATGGGTTATTTAATGCCAAAACCATCTTAGTAGAAGAATAGTAGTGGTAGTATTGAAGCCATAGTTTGGGAGGTGGATAAGGGGTTCTTTACCTATACCAAGGGCATTAGTCCAAAAGGGAATATTATAGCATGACTGGAATGCAAACTTACCTACTATGATGTTGCAGTCTAGCACATTTGACACTATGTCATGGGACTCCCTCATTACACAATGCATATTAATAACATTTTATAACAAGTTATATAATGCAAATTAATCTTTAAAAATTTCAGGGGTTCCCACTTCATCTCGAAATAAGAAACTTGAAGAAAATAAAATGTATTATGAATAATTATAATGAAATATTCATAATTATAATAAAGGTATTATTTATAACAAAATGTTTTATTTATAACTTTAAGAAAATATCTATAATTATAGTAAAATGTATTATTTATAATTATAAGAAAATATCTACAGTTATAATAAAATGTATTATTTTAATTGTAATAAGTGTATTATCTACATTTATAAATAGATATTCATAATTATAATAAAATATTTATAATTATAATAAAATATGTATAATTATAATAAATGCATAATTTATTAGAAAATATTTATGATTTTAATAAAACATATTATTTATAATTATAAGAAAATATTCATAATTACAAGAAAATGTATAATTTATAATCATCAGAAAATATCTATGATAAGAAAATATGGATACTTATAATAAAAAACTTATTAACAATTACAATTAATTGTAATATTTATAGTTATAAGAAAATGTCTATAATTACAATAAAATGTATTATTCATAATTATAATAAAATGAAAAACCTGCTATTACTTAAGCTCTCCATCAGTTAAATTCTATCCACAAATTTATAAAACATACTCTTTACATTTGTCTTGTTCATATGATAGATTTAGATATAATTTAATTAACTAGTACACTTGATTAAAAGATCTGTTTATAAATATCATGATATTAAATTCAATTAGTTTATTTAATTAACAGGTGGGTCCCATTTTTCTTCTCAATATCATTTTTTGATCAAAATAATAAATTAAGAGAATGCCCAACCAAAATGAAATGAACTAGACAAAAACTGATTATCATGGCGATCAAAGAATTATTAATCTATTTTCTTTAAATACTTGTACTTCTTAATTGAGACATTAAAAATCATTTAATTTTTTTCTTGCTTTTTTGTTTTAACTTATTATACAATGGTATTAAGACCTCCCTACCCCCCCAAAAGCAAACAAACAAAAAATGTAATTTGATGTCTAAAAGTTGGGTTTTATGGCATATCAACCATTGTAGGTTATTCAATGCCAAATCTTCTTTATATATATTTATTAAATATATAGCATTTGGTTTGGTTGGGTTTTATGGCATATCAACCATTGTAGGTTATTCAATGCCAAATACTTTTTCTACATATATATTAATATAGGATTTGGTTTGGTTGGGTTTTATGGCATATCAACCATTGTAGGTTATTTAATGCCAAATCCTCTTTATACATATATATTAGATATATAGGATTTGGTTTGGTTGGGTTTTATGGCATATCAACCATTGTAGCTTATTCAATGCCAAATACTTTTTCTACATATATATTAATATAGGATTTGGTTTGGTTGGGTTTTATGGCATATCAACCATTGTAGGTTATTTAATGCTAAATCCTGTTCATACATGTATATTAAATATAAATGATTTGTTAACACATTTTGTAGATAACATTTCTAAACAGAATTGATCTCTTTTGCACACAGTTAAATGGTTTTAAATGTTGCTATATAATAGTCGCAATTTAACATCAGTCATTTGTTTGCTCACTGTTTGTTCTATTTTACCCATAGATAGGACCCTATCAGATGCTACCAATCCAAACCAGATTGGACCTGGAAGCAATGACAATGAAGGGATACTTTATATTCCCCAAAACTCAAAGACTGGAACCTTGCATCAGTTTGTTTAATATCATATCTAGGATGCTCGTTGGGGGTGGGGTCTGACCCCTCTGCTGAGAAGCAATCTATATTTTACAACCCCAGCCAACTGGGCTTGTCAAAATGTAAATGAATATAATTTTTTTGTTACAGGAGAGAACAAGAATAAATCAGAAAATGGATCATAATACCTAATAGGAGAAATATAGAGTATTTTTTAAGGTATCAAAAAGTTCTGAGGCAGATATTCTTGAATACAAGAAACTTCCATTGTCATTGCACGTTTAGGATTTAAGTGTACCATTATAATGGCTGGATCTTATATGAAGTGTATTAATAATGGGTAGATTTTATATGAAGTGTATTAATAATGGGTAGATTTTATATGAAGTGTATTAATAATGGGTAGATTTTATATGAAGGGTATTAATAAGTTGTAAGTAAAGTTGGTGACCATGGTAGAGGGTGATCCGAAGGCTCCCTTTTCAATAGCTGAAATGAAGGAGCTGGTGCTATAATCTTTTGTTACTGTAACTGTAAAAAACAAAAATAAATCAGAAAATGGATCATTCCTTGCTGTAGGGAAAACTGCTGAACTTTTCTCATACAAATGCACAATGTCTTGTATGAACCTAATAGGGATCTAGAATATGCTGACAGTATTCTCTTTCAAATGGTTTCTGCATATAAGAATAAAGTTTATCTGGAGTTGGGACTTCACTTCTGGAAATCTGGAAGTGCGGAGCCACTCGTGTTGACATTCTAGTTCCATTCTAACCTGAAGCAGTGGAATCTGTTTGGGTTTCATAGATTAGCTTAAAAAAAGGAAGTGCTTATAGAGTTAGGAGGTCAGTCAGACAGATTGACCCCCATAAAAATAATGCAAAAAGGAAATAAAATTCAAGAATTTTAAATGTCAAAATTATAATTTTTTTTACAAGTTTGACAATTCTTGGTGATAGAGTGGATATTTAAGTTTTTTTACAAGTGTGACAATTCATAGTGATAGAGTGGATATTTAAGTTTTTTTGACAGAACTGAGTCAATATTTCAACAAGTATAGAAATAGTGTGAAAATTTTATTGGTAAATGGATTTACTGAATGGATCACCAACATTTCTGGGTCAATTTGGGGTCTATTTTGTATTGGCTTTTTTTTTACTGCTGGTTAGGTTTTGTGTGTCACAGAGGAGCTTTGATTTGATTGACTGGAGTCTCTGGAGGGAGGTACTCTTGTCCCTGGTGTTACCCACCAAAATCAATTATAGTCAGTTGAAAACAGGAGACCTTAGAATTAGGCTGTGTTTTTTACTCCTCAACTCAAATGGAGCAGAGTAAAAAGAATTAAGTACACTTGAAGGATTTAGTGCTTCTTTCAGAATTCCAGAAGGAAATTCAAAGAAGGCTTGAAAGCCGAAATGAAAAGAATTTAAATCCACCAGAAGAATTTTGTATTACTTTCAGAATTCCAAACAAGAATTCAAATTTAGCGCAAGCTGAAAAAAAAAAACAAAGAAAAAAACTGAAGAAAATAGGTTTCTACAGCTCAAGCTAAAAAAAGAGAAAAGAAAGAAAGAAGCTGAAAAAGTAGGTTCTAATACATAAATTTATTATTTTGGAGGAATTGTTTCCCTAAGAAAAAGAATTAATGACTTTAGTCAACTCCAGCAACTACACAAGTCTCAGACGCCATTACTTGCTCTACCGAGAGAGAAGACAACTGACAAAGTTAAAAAAAAAGAAGAAAAAAGAACATTATCAGACATTATCTCACAGAAGAAAGAAAAGAGAAGACGACCAACAAAGACAAAGAAGAAAAAAGAACATTATTAGAGACTTTGTCTCATAAAAGGAAGAAAGACAGTGACTTTTTATTAAAAGAAAAAAAAAGATGTTTTTAGGGACTAGGTCTCTAAGAAAAAAAAAGATACTCATGTGAACTTTTGTTTAGCTGGAGGGAAGAAGTAGTGACTTCTTTCCCTGTTTTGTGAATGTAACAGTAGGTGAAAGATTTTTTTATAATCTTTTTACTTCTTTTTGTATTTGTGAGTTACTTGTTATATTTGCATTGGGACACATATGTAACTAACTGGAATGACTTTCCTTTTGTCATAATAAACTACTTTGAATGTTAAACAAGGATCTCCCCCCTTATTCTGTTTGGTTTTTGCCTTCATGTTTTTTTGTAATATTATCATTGTTTTAGTGTCCAATGTTGTTGACTAAAAATTGCGATAATAATAAGAATATTTGTTGCAAAAGAGATACTTAAATGTCCTTGAGTAAGCATGGGAGTAAAGAGGTGGGTAAACGTTAGTTCTTGGGTGCTGACTCTTAGTAGTCTGGTGTGAAGGCGCCACTCTGTATGTTGGAGAACTGTACATTGGCTGAAATGGAGGTCTATTTATGTGTTGGTGGATCAAAAGGCTCAGCTAAAAACAATGCGTTAAGCCAGGTGCGCACAACCTCATTTCTGTCATTTTTACTTATAACGTCTTAAAGTGAACACCCGGTTCTCTACAATGCTCCAATATCATTACATGCTTACTTGTTTAAAATGCTTGAAAAAAAAGAATGAAAAAAAGAATGAAAAAAAGAATGAAAACAGAATGAAAAAAATTTTAAAAGAATGAAAAAAAACGAATGAAAAAAGAATGAAAGAATGAAAAAAAAGAATGAAAAACTAAAAAAAATGAAAAAAAGAATGAAAACAGAATGAAAAAAAGAATGAAAAAATGAAAAGAATGAAAAAAGAACGAAAAAAAAGAATGAAAGAATTAAAAAAAATGAAAAACTGAAAACAATGAAAACAGAATAAAAAAAGAAAAAAGAATGAAAAAATGAAAAGAATGAAAAAAGAATGAAAAAAAAACTGAAAAGAATGAAAAAAGAATGAAAAAAAAAAAGAGATGAAAAAAAGAATGAATAAAAAGAATGAAAAAAGAATGACTTTGGCATTCAGTAACTCAATAAGCAACCTAACTAAAATCTGGTGTTTTCCTTTGCCTACATAATCAAAATTAATTAAGAAGACTTAACTGAGGATTTAAGGTCTAAATGAATCTCTGTTAAGAAGTCTTGCAAAATTTCTCCTGAAAGCCTTGAATGCAAGAACTTTTCCTTATATGATTGTTGTTGATACTAATTTCCTTTGAAAGGTGGCAAGTCACTAGTATGTGATGCCACTTAGCATGATACATCTTTTAAGTGACAATCTCAGTCCTAAATTTTGGATTAGTCAGCTGAGAGACTGGGGATTTCAAACTAGCTAAATATTTATCTCCGACATTGTTTGCACTGATCATTAATAAAAATTCTAGCTGCTCATATATGTCCACCCTTGTCTGTTGGTAAAAAGTCTCTACAAACCTTATCAAGTGAAGTAATTAATATAACATATCTTACTAGTTGCCTTTTTATCAGTTAAAAGAACAGTGGATGAAAAATTGATTGTTTATCTTCAATGAATATTTTTCTTAATCAATATTTTTTTAAAATCAATATTAATTCATTGGATAAAACAGAATAACACTGAATTTGTAGTTGGATTGTGTTTCTTTAATAAGAATTTCACATCTAAAAATTTTAAAATCTCATTGAAAATATATAGGAAACTTAAAAAAAAAAAACAATAAGGAATCATTAAAGTATTCATTTCTCAAATTTATCAATGTATTTAAAATTTAATGATTTATTGATTTAGTAAATATGTTTTAGATTCAATGAAAACTTGTCAGTTTAACATTTGGCTGTAAGTACATTATGACATTAAAAATGGGTACAAATCTATATTATAATGATCCAGGTGTTTGGTTTGGTTTGGTTTGGTTTGTTGAGTTTTATGGCATATCAACCTTTGTAGGTTATTTAACGCCAAATCCATTTTTATGTAAATAATCTGTTCTATTTAAAACAATTCAGTTTAGCATAAGTACACAGTTTAATTGTCAAAAACATTTCCATTTCAAACTATTCAAGCAGTTATATATAACAATTCAATTAAGTGTAAATACAGTTTTAATGTCAAAAAACAGTTCTATTTCAAATAATTCAGTTAAGCATAAGCACGCAGTTTAAATGTAAGTATGGTTTAATTGTCAAAAACATTTCTATTTCAAGCTATTCAGTTTACTCAATTCATTTTAGCATAAGTATGCTGTTAGTTCTATTTAACCCATAGATAGGGCCCTATCAGGTGCTACCACTCCAGGCCAGAGTGGACCTGGGAGCAATGGCAATGAAGGGGTACTCCGCATTCCCTAAAGCTCCAGCACTGCTGGAACCTCACCATCAGATTGTTTAGTGTCATATCCAGGACACTCGTTAGAGGGGGTGGTCTTACCCTCTGTAGTCAGTGTATTCTACAGCCCCAGCTGACTGGGCAAGATCCAGGTGTTGTATAATAGTTGTAGTATGAAAGTCCTTTGAAACAAAAATGACTCCTTTCTTCAAATAGATGAAGTAATTCTTGTATACATGCTGCTATGACACAGGAAAAATTGCATATGGGAACAAAACTTTTTAGCATAATCACATTAAAATGCTCTTAGAATATAAAGTAATTTCATACTTAATAAATACAGGAAATATAACTGAGATCACCCTAATTATAATTTCTCAAGGGAAAATTAAAGGTATGTTCCCTTATTTGTTCATTTAGCTATATTTATTCATTAATTACAATATAAATTTTATAATTTCTATAAATTGGATGTGATTTGATATTGAATTTAATAGATGCTAAAGGCGACTTTAAAGTAATGGAGAAAAGACAATATAATTAAACATAAAAGGAAAATTAAATCTTTTATATTTGAGCATCACAGTTAATTCATTTTTTACTACCTCTGTCCCATAATAATTGTTACATTCGGTGTATGAACTTTATTTATAATTGTAATACCTTATAGGGGACATAGGGAGCATTTTTTAAGGTATCTAAAAGTTCTGAGGCAGATATTCTTGAACACGAAAAACTTCCATTGTCATTGCATATTTAGGATTTAAGTGTACCATTATAATGGGTGGATTTTATATCAAGTGTATTAATAATGGGTGGATTTTATATGAAGGGTATTATTAATGGGTGGATTTTATATGAAGTGTATTAATAATGGGTAGATCTTATGTATAGGGTATTATTAATGGGTTGGTTTTATATGAAGTGTATTAATAAGTTGTAAGTAAAGTTGGTGACCATGGTAGAGGGTGATCCGAAGGGTCCCTTTTCAATAGCTACTACACTTCAGTGTAGTAGAGGGCACGACTCCTTTCCCTGGAATGCTCCACTTTACCCTTGATCAATACCTTATAATGCTGAATATTAAGCAGGGTAGCATCAAGTACCATTTTTGAGTCTTTGGTATGACTCGACCTGGGATTGAACCCCAGTTTCCTGAACCATTGGTGAACACTCTACTCATTAGACCAGTGGGGGTTTAAGTGTATTAATAATGGATGGATTTTATATGAAATGTATTATTAATTTCTTTGAGTGAATCTTTAAGTGATATGATTTTTTTCTTCAGATTTCCATGTTACATGATTTTAAAGTTTTATTGATTTTAATTTTTAAAATAATCTATTAAAATTTTCATATGCTTTTGTGACAACAATCATCTAGCAGGAATTTAAAAAAATAAATCAAATTGAATTTAAAAAAATAAAATTAAATGAAATTAAAAAAAAAAAGAAAAAAAAAGAACAAATACAACTTGCCATTAGAATGCATATGTCACTAAATGTTACCATTAGAATATCGAACTCTATAAGAAATCTACAAATACAAAAAGTAAAAAGTTAAATCATCTTACACCTCTCTTCAATATTAACTATACAATATTTGATGGAAATATTGCTTAAAATATTAAGTTCATGTAACAAAATTAATTTATAGACAAATTGTATAACACTCAGGTATACAAAATGTCAGTATGATACATAAAAATATATAATTAGCAGATTCCAAAGTTTCTTCTGTGTTGTGTGACTGAGCACAAGAAAAATGTTAGACAATATAATGTAAACATGAACAATTCTACATGAATTTTAGCCCAGGTTAAAAGCATGGTAATGACAACATCTTTTTTTCTATTATTTTGCCAATGCAGGTATTAAGAAAATGAGAAAAGTTTTGGTAAACAGGACAAAACCTAGCCTATTTAGTAAAACCTTTCTCATTTCCAACTATAAGGTCTAAAACGTTTATTTTTGGGTTACCCTAATTATTTTTTTAACAGGAATATTTAGAATGTTTTAAATGGAAAGTTTTAAAAAAAAAACCAGTTCCAATAGTAAATCTACATGGATGATCAAGTAATTGTTCTATCATATTTACTCTGGTATTAGTTTCCTCAAATTTAGATAAATAGAAAAATCAATAATTATTCCAAAAGTAAAAGATATTTTCCACTTTTTTGTTGTTTACAAACTTTTTGGTCTCACATAGATTATGCAACCATTAAAGGTAATGTTGATATAGACAGATGATTTTTAAATTCTTCAATGAACTATATTGCTCTGTCAAAGCTGAATTGAAAATCTGATCAAATATAAAAGATTTTATTCCTAATTACATGTAACATTAGTTTTATCAAAAGAAAAAAAAATGGAAAAGAATGACAGATGAAAGTGGTGAAGAAATATCAGATGTAGAATGGGCAGAGATGTATTGTTTATAACATTGAGAAGTGAATGTTTAAAATTTTTAAACAATCAGGTATGGCAGATTATATCTGAATTGAGAAATATACACATTACCCACTTTGATAATTGACAGAGAGCATTATTAGAAAGTAAGAAATTTGAAAGAGGTAGTCTATCTGCTGGTTTCATAAGCCAAACTAGTATAGATTTCAATACTATATGATTTTTTTGGAGTTTTTTTTGCTCAACACAAGAGTTGGGGAATTTAACAAAGAAAAGATTTCAGAACATTTTCACATAAAAGATTAAAACAAGCTGCATATGGAAAAAAATTCAAAAATAATAATATTATGAGTCTTGCTACTTAAATGTTATTATTTATTTTTTGTTTTATACTAATAGAAAAGAGATTAAAATCTCTCTTTCCATACAGAGCATACACTAAAGGATCAATTGATGTATTAAATTGACAATATCAAAAATACAAAAATTAAGAAAAAAAAACAACAAAAACTAAACAGTAGTTTGATAATTTTAGAAAACAAAATTAAATTATGTAATATTTAAGTTTACAGTCAATTTTAAATACAAGTTTCTGATTCATTCAATACTTTAAACTGACATAACACAAATGACATAAAAAAGCAAATGTATAATTGTTTTAATACTTTTAAATATATCTTTTACTTTCTCTTTGAAGAAATAAAATATATATTTTTTACGAAAATTTATAATCCCAGTCAATAGAATAGAAAAATGGCAAGGGAAATTCTCTGATTTAACCATGGAGACAGGTTCCGTTATGCTGCTTTTTATTTTGATATAATTTTATTTTTATCAACATCTACAATCCTTAAAAAATCTATCAATGTAAAATTCAATCAGTTTTTGTTAATGCACAAAATGATCCTTCAATTAATAGTAAGATCTCTTTAAGTGATTGTCTCATTGGAATTTAACAAAGTGAATGAAATAAAAAACAAAATAAAATACTACTTGATGTAAAAGACTTTTGACATACAATTTTCACATAGAATACATAAATCCATACATTAAAAATGAATTCATAATTTTGAATTGTAGTTCATCTTTCTACAAAACTGCTTGTAATATGGTAAAAGTATTCTTTATAAAAATATTTTTTGGCTTCAACTAATTTTTAATTTTGTAAAACCAAGAAAAAAAAAGTTGTCTGTTTTAATTAATTTTGACTAGTATTTTCCTTTATCCTATTATTTTTGGTTGCTTTTTAAATTTCTTCTTTAGTGTTGTTTCAGATACGTTACAATAAAAAAGAGCAAAAATTAAAGGTACAATAAGTAAAAGTTAAGTTAGCGACAGTAGTCAAGGGCGACCAGAATAACTGTTACTCCTTTCCCTGGATTGCTTCACTTTACCCTTGATACGTACCTTATATTACTGAGCGTTAAGCAAGGAGGCATCAAGTACCATTTTTAAAGTCTTTGGTATGACACAACCTGAGATTGAACCCAGGTCTCCCGAACCATTGGCAAACACTCTACCCACTAGGAAAATGAACTGGTAAGGTGCAATGCTTTACTTAAAAAAAAAAAAGTTCTACTTATAATTATTCATTTGGGTCTTTATCATTGAAAAGAAGAAATTTTTTTTTGTCAAATAGGATTAAGTATAGATCTCTTATGATATCTTGTTTATTGATAAGAAAGTGACTTTGAATTCTGTTTGCATTTAATCTTTTCAATGCTCAGTAATATATAAGATTTAAAGTAGTTGACAAAACAGATTTCTTTTACTATTGCATAATTTTAAAAAAAACAACTTTTGCCCTTTTCAATGTCTTCATAAAAATGCAATGACAACTTCAAACAAAAAACAAATAGTAAAGTAGTATTCATTATAAAAATTAGAAAGCTAGTCTCTAAGACCATTACTAACGCTGAGTTTGAGTTTCACTGGGTGCCCCATTGGTTTATGTTATACTAGACAAAGAAAATACTTAAATTTCATATTTAAACCCTTGAAACTGTAAGCCTAATATTTTAGGCTGGATGGTATTCTACTATACACCATAAGCACCAATCATGTCAGATACTAAGAATAATAGATATATTAGACATTACTAATATAGTATACATCAATAGTTTTAAACAAAGATATTTGTGACTTAGAGAAAAATTATAATGTTTCTTGCGAATTTTATGAGATTATGTAAGGGTATCTAAAAACTAAGTTTGTTTTAGTTCTAATATATCAACCATTGTAGGTTATTTAATGCCAAATCCTCTTTATACATATATATTAAATATATATGATTTGGTTTGGTTGGGTTTTACGGCATATCAACCATTGTAGGTTATTTAATGCCAAATCATCTTTATACATATATATTAAATATATAGGATTTGGTTTGGTTGGGTTTTATGGCATATCAACCATTGTAGGTTATTTAATGCCAACTCCTCTTTATACATATATATTAAATATATATGATTTGGTTTGGTTGGGTTTTATGGCCTATCAACCATTGTAGGTTATTTAATGCCAACTCCTCTTTATACATATATATTAAATATACAGGATTTGGTTTGGTTGGGTTTTATGGCATATCAACCATTGTAGGTTATTTAATGCCAAATCCTCTTTATACATATATACTTGATTTGGCTTGTTAGGGTTTTATAGCATATCAACCATTGTGGGTTATTTAATGCCAAATCCTCTTTATACATATATATTAAATATATGATTTCTAAACACATTTTGGAGATAACATTTTTTCACACAATTAAATGGTTTCACTTATTTCTAATAAGTCTATTTACTATTAATTATTTGTTTACACACAGTTAAATGTTTTCAAGTATTGCTATCTATCACTAACAATTCAATTAAATATCAGTCATTTGTTTGCGCACAGTTAATTATAAAAACAATTCTATTTCAAACAATTCAATTTAGTATAAGTATACAGTTTAAATATCACAGTTCTATTTGACTCATAGATAGGACCCTTTCAGGTGCTACCACTCCAAACCAGAGTGGACTTGAGAGCAATGGCAATGAAGGGGTACTCCACATTCCCGAAAGCTTCAGCATTATTGGAGCCTCACCATCAGATTTAGTGTGGTATCCAGGACACTTTGCAAGGATGTAATCGGTGTATTCTATAGCCCTAGCCAACTGGGCCCTCTAAAAACTAAGGTTTCTTTTAAGAACAAGAATAACATAATTTAATAAAGATCTGACAGCAACAAACAATAGCTTATTTCTAAAATGGTGACTGAACTTTCAAGTTTTATGATTAAATGATTCCTTGTTTATTTTTTTGCAACATCTATGCCTGACAATTGTTTTCATCAGTTGTTATATTCACAATGCTTTGGCCACTAAACCTACCAAATTTCGGTAGGTAACTCACCATAATTAGTTATCTTCCAAGAACAAACTTTTTATTCAATCTATTGGAAAAGTATTTTCATTCTGCTGTCCTGAACTTGGAATACTTACCAATTTGTCCTCATAAGTTACTTTGGCCTCATATAATCCTGTTTTCTTTTTCTGCTAAAATATTGTGAATATAACTACGACAAGGATAATAGTCCCAGACTTGTAAATGTCATCCCTTCATCTCAAAAATTTCAATAGAGATTCATATTACCTGGTAAAAATTGCTAAGATGTGTAGGAATACAATTGAACTCTTTTTATCATTCATATTGGTAAAAGCTACATAAAATTCTTATGCAAAACAAGAAAGAGAAATATTCAATCTTTTAAACAAGAAAGTTAGGAAGCTCTTTAGTTGAATAAATTTGATGCATTCTTGACAAAACTTACTCCCCCCCCAAAAAAAAACTTATAAAAGGAAAGCAAAAAAAAAAAAAATCCAGAGGTAAATGAAAAAAAAAAATCAAAGAGAAAAATATTATCCACATCACTAACTTACACTTGTTTTATATAATAGAAAAGACAATAGCCACAACCACATTTGGTTTTAAGGTATTTGAAATCATAACAAGGAAAAATGATTATAAAATAGATTTACTTTGAACTATCAATTTGATTTTTTAAAGCTTAAAAATATATCCATAAAAATAAATGTTCTATTGAATTGGTGTGTACGTGTATATATATATATATATATATATATATATATATATATATATATACACACACACACACAGATATAGAGAATACATATATTTTTTTACCCATAAGTAAAAATATAACAAAGCTGTAAACATTGGACATTATTTTCCTTTCTCTGATTGAATCACAAACAGAATTATGTAAACTTTATCTCTTCACTTGATTTAGATATAAATTCACAAAAGATACAAAATAAACTTGGAGTAGTATTTAAAAAAAAACTTTTGTTGCTTTTAATAGCAACTCATTTTGATTATCGTTTCTAAGATACTGAGGACACAGTATATATCAAAAACAATAATAAAGGATAAATATCAATTAGTAGTGAGTTCAATTCTCCCTGGTTACTCTATACTTTTTACTCTTTGTTAAAATAAGTGTAATAAATGACAACAATGTATAATAATTAAAGGATATTCTCTAAGTGAGACTTAAAATCTTTGTTTTTTTTACAAGTTTTACTTATTTTTTTTAATTATTGCTTCTGATGTACATACCATGTCTTAACTGTTACAGAAATGACAACCTGAATGAGATGCAATAAAAAAAAAGAAAAAACAACCAAAAATTAAATGATGAAAGAAAGTAAGTCAAAATTTAATGATTGATAATCCTTCATTTAAAAAATAAAATTATAAAAAAATCAACCAATGGAAATTATCTTCATCAATCAACCAATGGAGATTATCCTAATCAATCAACCAATGGAGATTATCCTAATCAATCAACCCATGGAGATTATCTTCATCAATCAACCAATGGAGATTATCCACATCAAACAAACAATGGAGATTATCCTAATCAATCAATGAATGGAGATTATCTTCATCAATCAACCAATGGAGATTATCCTCATCAATCAACCAATGAAGATTATCCTAATCAATCAATGAATGGAGATTATCTTCATCAATCAACCTGTGGAGATTATCTTCTATCAACTAATGGAGATTATCTTCATCATTATCTGATATTGTTCCAGTTTCTTCACTTGATATGTATATAAAGAAAAGATTAAATATTTTCCTTCTTTATTTTTAACCGGATAACTCACTGAAAAATTTAGAAAAAAAAAAAAAAAAAAATTCATTCATTAAAGTTTATAAATAACAAGTATGACAAGAGTAATCTAAAAATGAGAATAAACAAAAATGAAAGCATCCTATTAGTTCACTAAATAAATAACTGAGAATAAATTTCTTTTTCAAAGAAAGGAACAAATGAAAAAAAAAAAAAAAAAAAATGTTATATAAGTGAAAAAAAAAACCCAATAAAGAATCAAACAAAAGAAAATATAAGAATAAAATAAAAATAAAGAAGAAAGAAAGAAAGGAAAAAAACAGACAACAGATTTCTGGTTTATTGATTTATTCAGGTGTCGCTTTAATTATTTATTTATTTATTCTTTCTCAATAATCCAACAACAACAACTGGAGTTGTTCTAAAGTTACAAATAAATAAATAAATAAATAAACTAAGCCACAAAACATTAATATTTGTATAACGATCAAATTTTAACCCCTTGCATGCCAATGAATAAGTTTTGATTAATTTCTCTTCAATTCCAGGAGATTTTAAAATTCTGAAACTCCAGAAAACATGCATCATAACAAGAATGTTTTTTTCTGATTTCCTCCTCTTTTTCTTGGAAAATCTTATATGGACAATAGTTTTTTTTTAAATTAAGAAAGAAAAGAAAAAAAAAAAAAAAAAAAGTAAAAAAGTTCCCCAATTTTTTTTTCTGTTTTCCAAACCTGATGATAGATATTTGAATATATATATATATATTTCAAATTGAAGTCATGGTTAGATAAAATGAAATATAATGAGAATAACAAGTGTCAGTAATTGAGAAAATCTTTTCAGTTGAAATAGTGACCGGTATTAAAAAATTAGTTGAGGCAGGCAAGGAGTTAAAGTATGAATGACATGCACCTATGCACACACACATTATGCATATATATATATATATATATATATATATATATATATATATATATATATATATATGCATATAAAATGAACAAATATGTATCTATCTACCTATCTATCTATATATATAAATATATATGTGCATAGACATATATGCATATAAATATAGATATAAAACACACACACACACGCCAAAGTGTTCTAATTTGCAACTCATTAACTCCCACCCATCTCTGCTCCCTATAACCCAGCCCCCTACACAAAAGCAAAAACTTTTTAAAAATTCAAAAAATTACATATATATATATATATATATATATATATATATATTACACACATACACACACACACACATATATATATAAAGAGGGCATATAGTTTTATTATTAATACTCTGCTGCTATGGCGACATATTTTCTCTACAGAT
>CAUZXS010006509.1:0-85168 GCA_963585895.1 Sepioteuthis lessoniana
GCTCTCTTTTCGATAGCTTACTACACCAATGTGTAGGGGTGGGCTACACTCCTTTCCCTGGATTTCTCCACTTTACCCTTGAACTGTACCTTATAATGCTGAGTGTTAAGCAAGGAGGCATCAAGTACCATTTTTTGAGTCTTTGGTATGACTTGATCTGGGATCGAACCCAGGTCTCCCGGGCCATTGGCAAACACTCTAACCGCTAGGCCAATGTTGTAAAATCAGAGCTTTAGAATTATTTAAAAGATTTTCCTCATTAATATTCAATTTTCAAATAATAAAGAAATCTCATATTCACGAAAAATTTTTCGAACCTATTTATATTATACAAAACATTATACATGTAGTCTTTGTTTGGTATTATTTCGATTATGGTAAATAAGATTTTTTTAGACTTTCTAAATATTCAATAGTTGATTTCTTTTTATGCAAAAAAAAGATTCATCAAATATTTTTTTCTGTCTTGAAAAATTGTCATTTCTTTGTCATACCATAAGGTTAAATTTAGTTATTCTTCTCTATATGATGCCTTAGTAAGATTAGAGACCAATTTGCTTTAATCTCTTATCCATAAATATAGGAAAAAAACTTTTTCTTAATAAGAGCATTATTCTTAAGTGAACACAATGTCCATTATAAATGGCCCATAAGGCCACTAGTTAACCACATCGTCTAAAATGATCTTATCTTGAAATATTAAGATTCTGAAATATTTTGTGCAACTTAACCTGTTGAAAAGGGAGCGTTTGAGTCACTCTCAACTAAGGTTGCCAAGTTTACATCTAATTTGGAGAAGTAAAATGATTTAATTTTTTTCTTCCTATTTTTAAGAAAGTATAAAAATACAAATTAGAATAAATCTCTTTAATTTCATAAGTGTTAATGATTTACTCAAAAACTTTGTTTTGAGTTCTAAATTGTTAAATTTATATTTTTTAAATCTTAAGTTTGGAAAGTAATATTGTATAGTTTCAAGGTTACCATCAAATTTTACAAGTTTTTATTCATAAAATAACTAGTGAACAACTTGCAATGATACATATCACCATATTTTTATAACCTCTGTAGATTACATACTGTGAATGTTAATAGTTCTAATAAAAAAAATTGTTTCATATTAAAAAGACAAATGGATAACTTTCAGAAACTATAGCGGTTACACATGATCTAGCACTTCTCACAAATACGCATGCCAAATTTCTGCTACATAGCCTGGTGCAAACAGCAGAAGGCATTAGACTCTACATGGATGCAAATAAAAAAGTTCATGTGCTTTAGACAAGTTATCATCTCTACCTTAAGTGTCCATATTCTGAAAGTAGGTACATTGAATCTGAAGGCCAAGGTTAGATTGATTAATTAAAACTTTGGTAAAATATTTAATTTTATGAAATTGTTTATGCAATTATTTGCCAAAGAAGTTCTTGATATTTGAATACTGTTATTACAAAATATTTTTGGAATTAATATCAAGATTCTTTGAAATTGTAGTCCCTATATATCTGCCACTCACCACTGAAATTTAGATTCCAATCAATATTTGCTTGATTGGTATAATTTACATAGCTTTTCTTGAATATATTTTACAAAGTCTTCGATGAGAAAAAATTTTAAATTTGTAAACCTGTAGCAACTTGGATCTTTGGACTTGGCTTTTTTTTTATTCTTGTAGCTTAAATGTTAAATTTATCTAAACATTGTTCTAAAACCTTAAATTCACTGAGATAATCGTCTAAAATGAGTTCAGACTTGTTGAAGCACATTTATTTTTAGAGCAGACATTAATGTCAAATGTTACTAATGCTTATAGTTAGTCTTAGATTTGAATTTAAATATTTTGCATCTATAGTGTGGATGATTACTATCATTTGCCAAAAATGCTTAATTGCTTATCTGAGTACTTAAGAATATATCTTTGCCTTGTTTATGAATTTGAATCTTTAACATTTTTTAATGGTATAAAAGAATGGTATTGAAATCTCAAAATGGTAGATATTTTTTTTATTGCTACAATCTTTCTTGATATTTATGCCTCAAACTATAGAATACTAAAGGTACTTAATTAGAATTTATCTAAAATAAAACTTTGCATGTTACTATCTGCATTTAAGTATAAAATACTGTCTATAGTTTTGAAAAGTCATAAAAATCAACTTTAGGCAATTAAACTGTTTTTATTGTTTAAAAAATATTTTGACCAGTAGAGTCTTTAGCCTTTTGATGTGATATCTATCTGTTTAACTTTATTTCTTTTTAAGATGTTTATATAAAACAAAAACAATATCTGATAGTTTCTTTTATTACATTTTTGCTACTTGATACAAACAAGATTCCAAATGTTCTGGAGGAATAGATTCTAGTACAACTCATTTGTAAATTGAAGAAAATAGTTTGACATTGCTTGGCTTAATGTTTTTCATTGAAAAAAGAAACTAGAACATGTTTCCTTATCAAGGCACATATTATACCTGAAGAAGGTTGAGAATGTACCAGTTAAAACACTGTATAAACAATAAAAGCAAGTAGTTAACTAACCTAATAAAATGAACTTTTTCTTAACATATGGAAATGTTAAATAGTATTTTAGTTTTATCAAATTTTATCTCTTTGCTTTGTATCAATTTTTTTCAAGGTGATAATTTGTAAATTCTTGGAAATTTTTTTTCCTTTTTCAAGTTTAACATTCAGCATACTGTTTTTGATCATAGTGATTCTTGTCTTATTACAGATTAATAAATTTCATTTATGATAGGATTTTATAGCTTTCTGGATTTTAACCATCTGTTGCCTGTGCCAAATATATAAGATAAACAGAAAATTTGTATTTCTTGAAAGCAAGTGTTAAGATTTAAAATAAGCATATAATCAGTTGTCAAACCACCAAAAATTGTCAGTATATTCTTTTTTACTAAAATGCATGAAACTTGACTCTGAAATAAATTCTTTGATTTTATTTGCTAATTTGAATCTTGTAAAAACTTACTTCAAAGGTTTTTGTTACATACTCACATAAAAGCCAGTCTTGGTGGCCATTACTCAGTCATTAAATTTAAATAGTATTTTCATCTTTTTAACTGTGCATAGGAAAAAAAATCTTTTATTGAGACTTGAATTCACCTCTTTTACTTTTGGAATGTCTTGTTATTTGTACCAACTGCTCGACCAACTGAACTATAGATAAATTGATATTACTAAAGTCTAAATCAGACAACAACTTTAAAAAAGTGAAAATAGTCAAAATTAACTAAGTTAACAAGCCTTTGTCTAAAATAAAAATACCCTAAGTTCATTGTTGATGCACATTCTATATATAGAATTTATTAGTTTTGAATAAGTACTCTTTGATTAACACTTACATTATCTACCATGAGAAATTGAAGATGTGTTTTTATTTGTTCAACCCCTCCACTTATGGCAGGATTTGATACAAAGTCAATATGTTAAGTGTGGTAAAGCTGTTTGAATTTAATTTTAAAGTGTCCCACCTAAGGGTCAAATTGAACTGTTCAATCATTAGGGATTATTATTTATTTGTTATTTAAAACAATGCTGCTGTGTACAAATTTATATTACATAGGAATATTTGATAAATAGAAGATAAACTTAATTCACTTATGAGATATCTAATTTAGTTACCATCAACAAAGACATTTCATTCAGTAAACTCTTTGAAAAACTTGTCAAAAACAAGTCTGAAGTGAAATGTAAACAGCCTTGCCTAGGGTTTGAACTTGTGTTGCCAATTCCATTTCCTAAAACAATATTAGGCTAAATGCACCTAAGATCTGTATGTTGATTCCATACTATTAAATTGTAAGTTAGATTGCAATGTTTTATTCTTTGAGAGGAGCTTAATGTGCTTTTAAAAAATCTTGCAAGGATACCCTGTCCTCTTTTTTTGGCTTTTACTGAAACATATGAATACTAGGTTATTGTTATAGATGTTTATATTGACTTATTCTCTATGAAGTATAAACTATTGTTGACTTAAATTCTGAATTAAACTTTTAGTATTCACATGAATAAAGAAATATCTTAAAGCATTTTGTCTTTCTAATCAAGTCATCAATGAAAAAAACAAATTTGTTGATTATATAGTAACAAGGATGGTTTGAAATTTAACAGTTTCAAGTGTTTTTCTTCATAGACTCCTGTTTTCCTAAGATTTTTATTGTTTTTAAATCAGTTTGTTTATTCCCTATGAGGTTATCTTTGTATTAATATTTCAATTTTAGAATATGGCAGCTATTCTTGTATAATCATTTTGACAATCTTCACCTAGGATTTTTTAAATTAAAAAAAAACATTTTTTTTATTTAAACAAATCATACTAAACAAGTTATGATTTATTTGGATTTGTTTTTCCACTTAGATTTTTTCTTAGATTTTCTTTAATCATTGGTAATTAAAGAATTTTTGTGTAGTATTTTTGCTTCAACTTTGTTCCTAAGTTGAAAAATTCTGATAGTGGAGGGGAAAATATAGTTTATAAAAGCATCTTTTAACTTGAATTTTGTTTATTTTTGATTTTTGGAAAAAAAACCCATTAAGAACCTCACATTGAAAACCAGAATATGTACACTTAAGCCATGTTTATAAGCTGCAGTGTGTGTATGTATATAAAATTTAACCCAGCAAAAATAGGGGGTGTCCTCGTGGTGTAATGGTTAAAGCGATGGACTGCAGAATTGTAGTAAGCGAGTTTGTGCTCCAGTTGCGCTATTACGTTCGCTTTTGGGCAAATACCCTTGGGAAAGGTATGAACCCCCTTATCCTCCCAGCTATGGGTTAAATAGTACCATTACTGTTCTTCTCGGAGAATGGCTTTGGTATTAAATAACCTACAAAGGAACCAAACCAAACCAGCAAAAATAGATCATAGAGATTTTTATATCAATGTACTTAAAATGCCCTAACTTAAATTAAATTTTTTTTTACTATTTAGTATTTAATAATTATTAACTGAAATGCAAATCAATTTGAGTATCTAAGCATGTAAATTTTGAAGTAGATTTATTTCAAGTTCTAGATTTAGATTTTACTTCTAATTTAAAGTTTATCAAGTTAGTGTTTTTTTTTTCCTCTAGTTAAATTTGCTTATACAAAACTTTTGTAGCACTCATACTAGTGATACTTAATAAAAGCAACAACCTGATATTGTGGGGGTGAACTAGTATTGGGAAAATTAGATTGTTTCCACTATAAATGTAGACAGTAATAAAGTCAGATATGAGCACTGCTATAATTAGGTAATGAGAACTGATTTTAATTATTGGAAATGCCTGTTTGGGAGACAATGACAAATCTGTTGAAACAACAACTATCAAGAGTTATATGGGGTGGGGAAGTAATCAGATGAATTTAATGACAAGTAGTATGTTGTGAAGACAAAACATTTACAAGGAAAGTGAAGACAAATATGGACTGAATATAGATCAGATAAACTAAAAGGTCACTTAGCATGTTACTTTTCTGTAGATAATTGTATGTATATATAGTATAGATATATGCTTTCTTAAATAAATTGGATTTTTGTGAATCTCAGATACTTATTACTAGGATAATGTTAACTTGTAAATACCCATTTTGTTTTGTATGTAATATGTATGTATGTTTTGATTCATTGAAATCCTGGAATTAATCTAAGTTGGGTTCATTAGTATGTTATATGAATATATTGAGAAGTGTAATATAGAATGACAAAATACAGGAAATCATTTCAGCCAGTTATTTATATATGTGCTTTCTACAAAAAATGCAATGTTTAGATAATTTTGCATTTATATAGTTTTTGTAATCTCAGAAAAACAACTTTTTAGGAACATTGGTATAACATCCATTCAGATATTTTTATTCTATCATGGATTAATTCTTGCTGATCTTGTATTTCAACTTGAAATAATTATTTAATACAACCACTTAGAAATTTTATGAGACCTAAAAATAATCTCTTAGCTAAAAATAATTTAAGTTGTAAATAAATCAAGGCATTTTATTTATCAAGTTTAGAATAAAACTTTTTAATTTGTCACCAGAATGTACCTTGCTTACCATTGAGTAATTATGGAATTCTATTTCATTGAATTTAATGAAACAAATTTCTGTTTCAGTTGATCATTAAGAGTTCATTTTATAGATAGGCAGTTTGCATAAAATAACTTTGTGATTAGTATGTCTGGATATACATTGTTTTATGTATGTGGACAATTGTGCATCTTAACTAAGGGTTTAAATGACATCTTACTAACATTACTTTAAGTGCTTTACCTATTCTATTGATAAAACCTGTTATAATTTTTTTTAAATTCTTGATTGTAGTGTGTGGAATACTTTCTAGAAAGACAATCCTTAATCTAAAACACTGAATTTATACTCCAAGGGTTTTCATTTGAAAATCACTTTTTAATTAGTTACCAAAAAGAACATTTCAAGATTCATGCAAATTTATTCAACTTAGAAAAAGCATCATGCAGTGACTATGCAATTAACAAAGAAACAAGTAGAACAAAAAATTAAAAAGTTAAGATAAAAACAATAAGTCAGTCACTATACAGTGATTATACAGATATTGGAAATGTTAAAAAAATAATTTTAAGCATCATAGTGAGGATTTCTGGTTAAGTTTCAAAGCAATTCAAACATTTTTCTTGTAAACTGGCCAAACATGCATCTCTGGCAGTTTTGTTGTGTTTACTGTCCAAATTTCTGGTATTATCTCTCTGTACCACAACTTGTTTTATAACAGTAAGTGGGACATAGCCTGAAAAATGAAAATTCTTTATTTTTAATATTTAAAATATTTATCCCCCCACCCACCCTCTACAAAAAAAATACGTAAACTCAAACCATGCTCGATATTTTAAATGAGTTTCAGGATAAAAAACAAAACAAACAAAAACAAACTTTGTATATTGTACCTAAACAGTTTAAGCATTATTTTATCATCACTGTCCCATGATAATTGTTTATTGTATGAAGTTTTATATATATATATATATATATAACAGTTAGTTTAACAGGCAAAAGAAACATGCTGATTAGAATACATTTACTACCAAACAAAAATTCTCCCTTTAAATCACAGAAATTAACTTGTGTATACAAAAGACACCTATTTATAATACAAATAAATTGGAGGTTAAAACTAGTTTTGTGCTTTGAAACAGTAAAATACCACTCACATGAACAATAAAAGGATTTGTATAGATGAAATCTTTATAACCATTTGTAAAAATTTTAAATCCTTACAGTCACATTAAAATGAAAAAAAAAAGAAGCTTATTGTCATGAAGTAGACAGAAAATATCAAATATTCAACAATATGTAATAAACAAAGGTCTTATTGCCTATAAAAGTATACTTTTTCACAAAACTTAGGAATTGAATTTTATGGTGTCTGCGTTGAAAATACTTAATGGACAGTAATTTTTATTTATTTAGGTTTTTACAATTTGGTCTATATTTTACTTTCTAAGGTAGCATTTTAAGTTTACATCTCTTTACATCTATTATACTTAAATCTTATGCATTCAATTAATTTTTGACTTTTTTCACCTTGCTTGTGTTGTCAGTCTAACATAAAGGAACAATATAGATTGTAGGGGATGCATAGGGTAAATTGTCATGATTAAATTAATTTTTTGCATGCACGTTGTTTCAGGTTTTGTCTACTTTACAGCAAATTAGTCAGGTGGGCACTGTGATGAAAGCAGCACCATGATACAATTCACTTCTCCAAAATTTGAAAATGGCATATTGTACTGTTTGGCATTCATACTAGGAACTCTAATATGAAGATTTCAGTGTTAGGGTATTAATCTGAGGACAGTGCAAAGGATTAAGAGTTGGGAGTCCAGTGATGACTTACAAAGGTCGAGCAACTCAAAAGCCTCACTCTGATTGTTCTGATAAAAGAATTCCTGAATTTGTTGAGATCCAGGCCATGATTGACAACAATCCCAGTAAGTCAATTAGGTTATGGGAGTTTGAATTTCAAACAGGTAGTACATGAAGACACTTGGTATTTCTCATGCAAGATGAAAAAGAGCCAATTTTTATCACAGGCCATGAAAGACAAGAGGAAAGACCATGCTGCTAAGCTTTTGAACAAACTCAAGCATTCCCTCCAACTGAACATACTTTTTTTTTTACAATGAGAAAAATTTCTGCTAGAATCAGAACAACCATTGGTTTACTCTCTCATAAGATGTACTAATATTGATGAATATAAACCACCCGGTCTACATCATGGTGTCTGGTGTGGTCACATTATGTCTCTATTTTTTCTTTCCACTTGGCCTCATACTCAACATTGAGGCCTACATCAAATGCGTAGAAGAGATAGTGCTTCCCTGGATCAAGATGGTGGCTGTTGGAAGACCCTACATCTAGCAATAGAACTGTGCTATGCCACACAATTAGGAAAACCCAGTCTTGGCTGTAAGAGAATTTATGCCACTATATCATGCCCTAATATCTAGCTGCATAACTTCCTAGATTAGAATACTCTTATGTATGGGGTGAAGTTGTGAAAGAGACCAACAAAGCTCCCTGTAACACTAAAGAGGAACTGAAGGCAAAGATAAGAGCAGCATTTACCAATTTAGATAATCCTATTTACCCAACCCCTCCGCTCGGGCAGGATATGACACATGGTCAATTTTTTAAGCGGAGTTTAACAGGTTTGAATTCAGAGTTTTCCTTCTCCTAGACTAGTTGCTTCACCAAGGCTAAAGAACCCAGTCTGTCCTATTTACCCATAGCTGGAGGGAGAATAATTGGATTCATACCTTTCCAAAGGGTATTAGTGCTATGTAAAATGCAATCAGTCTTGTCCAGGAATTGAACTCGTATCGCTGTGTCCATATCCGGTGATGATGACCATTATACCACGGGCACCTCCTGATACCAATTTAGATAATGAAACTATTGGAAAGGCTTGCAGGAGATTCTGAAATGGTCTGGAGGCTGACAATTTCTTTGAATAAATTTAATCTATAATATTTCTGGATATTTTCATGTAATTTTAGTAGATATATCTGATAAAGTGAGATATTAGTATTTTCTTTTTATTTCTGTGTAAATTTAGATGACAATTGATCTATTGGACCCTGTAAATAGTAAACTCCTGATAACACCAAACAGTCGCTGCTAACTCAGTAAATGTCAACTTTCTCCAACAAGTTATAGTAGGATGGATATTTTCCTCATCAAAATCAGCCCAGTCAGCTGGAGCTGTAAAGTATACTGACTGCATCTCTGCAGAGGGGTAAGAAACTGTTGTGATGCTGGCAAAAAAACAAGGGGGAACACAAAAAGGTAGATTGAAAAACATATATTCAAGTAACAGAAACAAGATACAAGTGAGCCTCGTTAAACAGTAGTTAGTTGATAGGAAGCTGAGAGTCCAGTGGGGTAGCGACTATCTCTCCACAACACAACTGGTATCACACATGGCTGTGTCATGTGGGTCTGGTCAACTCCTCTGATGCTCTGTTGACATGTATTTATGGAGGAGGATGAGTCCATTATGTTGGAAGTACAACAGACTCCCCACACACACACATACACTCTCCACCCAATGAGTGTCCTAGATATGACATTAAACCCTGATGGTGAGGCTTCAGCCTTGGAGATTTGGAATTTGGAGTACCCCTTCATTGCTATCACTCTCAGGTTCTATTTATTGTTGAAATAGAACAAACTTTGCAAACAAATAACTTATATTAAATTGTGACTTATATATAGCAATACTTGAAACCATTTAACTGTATAAAAAGAAAAAAAAGCTTAGACTTGTTTAAGAATGTTATCTACAAAATGTTTATAAATTACATATTTAATGTATATGTATAAACAGGATTTGGCATTAAATAACTAACCCAACCAAACCTTATTAAAATAGATTTAGGAACATTAACACTTATTTTGTTGAATTTTATTTAGAACAAAAACTTAATGGAATAGACAAGTCACCTGTTAATTTCATAAAGAAAACTTTAAAAGTGATCAATATTTTAAGTTGTAATTTTATGTTTAATGAAGTCTTTAAGTCAGGGTTCCCAATGAGATTCATGCAATGCCTTATTAGTTGTGAGGGGATCATGACTATGATTATTTCTGTTTGGTTTCAGAAAAGTAGTAGCTTGATAGACTGCTGAGCAAATTTGAATTTTATAAGAGAATATACTATGCTGTAGTGTAAGGTGGGCAACTTATGGGTACTGGACCAAATTAAAATATTGATTGATATAATAAACTAAAACAGCTGAACAGATTTATATAAGATTTTAAGTGTAAGAGTCATCATTTTAAGTGTAAGAGTCATCATTTTTCAAGCAAGTTTAAAGCTATCCATTTACAAATTACACTACTGCACTGTTTTTAATGAGTTCCATATAAGGATATTATTTTAGGGTGGTAGAAGACCTCCAGATCTTTTGAGTGGGCATTTACAAAAAGGTTTGGAAATGCTGCTTTATGGTGAATTTTTAGCCATAGTTTAAAGAATAATAAATATATTCAAAAATTGATTCAAATAATTTTAACTATTTGAACCTTGACTCCCAAACTCTTTATCAGACCCCCCCCACATCCACCTGATGTCCACGAAACATTCAAATCTTGTTCTAGGATGTAAACATTTGCTTTAAATTATCCCATCATTCTATTAAAAGAAGGTAGATGGTCAATATATTTTGCCTTTTATTATTTGTATCTGATTTTTAGATAAGTTCAGGATGGAACTTGAGGTTCCAGAAAAGCTTTTTCTTTAGATTTTATTCAGCTTAACTAAATAAAACACATATGCAAATAAGGGAAGATGTTGCACCAATATTCATAGTATATATTCTGCTTTGAAAATGAATCTGATATTCAGATTTTTTTCTATCTAGATTGACCACTGGCACTAGGGACAAACATGCTACTACTCAGATTTATTTGAATGTCTACTGAGTCAAAGGGAAATTGTTACTATTTATCAAGTTTTACTTAATCTGGCACGCAAGCCACAGGTTGCTTACAGTACCTGCTCTTACTGTCATCCATTTGAATCACTGCGGAACTTAGATCTGACAGGAACTAGTGCTTTCAATGACTTGACTATTAGTCATAAGTTAGGATGATTTTTATATTAATCTTCCAATTGGAGGAAGGCCAACTTGCCTTGAAAATAAAAAATTTTAGATTTGGGCTTGAACATTACCAGAGATAAATATGCAACTAAATGTAATTTTAGTCTTGCAAAAGACTACAATAGGTTCAAACTGACAATAAGTAAACTGGTTTAGAAGAACTTGCTAAACTTCAGGTGCCTATTGAAAAGTTATTTGACTGTTAGTCAAACAAACACTGCATATTAACTGTCGTTTTATTTCTTGGAACATTTTTCTTTATTTTTTTGTTTATAAGAAATAGGTACTTTTGTAGAATTCGTAAAAGAAAGCTTCCCTTATTTTTTATTTTTATTTTTTTTTTTTTTGGATGATATACCAAAAAAAATGTTATCTTTTCTGGATGATGAATGTAAGTTGTGTGCGTTAGATTCAAGTCCTCAAAATTTTATATCAGCAACTACCTATAAGACTAAAGAAATATAGTAAACTGGCAAGTTTAAGATGTTTTTAAATGTAATTGTTGAATTAAAAAAACAAATCAGTTTTCTCTTTGGATGGTGAATGTATTATATTTCTGTATTTTTTTCTGACATTATTTCTTTTGAAGCATTAGTTAAGACTGTCAGTGCTGTAAGCTTGTATAGACTTGTAACAATATAGAATTGTATAAATTTGTTGTTCAAATTGTGTAGTCATTGAAGCTGAACTGGAGGATTACTTGTAAATGATCTTAGATTGTGCTTTTTTGACAAGCTTTAGTGATATATACTAATGTTCATGCATGTTAAGTGACCTCTCTCCCTAAAGTTTCTTTTGTTATTTGCTTGACTTAATTTTGAAACTTTTCTAGTTGCTATAGATGTTTTATCAAACAAAAGAAGAAAAATCTGAATATGATTAAGCTATTTTTATTAATATCATTGAATACTTACATTTGACTCTGCTTTCACAGATAAGTTTATAATGCTTAAGGTTTGATAGTGTTATCAGAAAATTTTGAATTTGGGTAAGTCATGTCTATATTATTTCATTTTCCAAAATTTTTGATATTTCAAATGTAGATCTATAATTGTAATTTTACTGATAAATCTTTTTAAATTGTAAGATTGAGATTTTGCTTTTGTTTCAGAATATACTGAATCTGAGAATTGGTTTTCACAATACTGGAAACCTGGTCAGTTGATTGTTAGACAGAAAATATAGAATGTATTTTTGTTTTATTTATATATATTATCATTAACTTTTAAGTCTCCTATCTCCCCAACTTTTTGTTTTATTTCATTTTTAGTATAGATTATAAAATATACTTTTATTTGATAATTCATGACTTACATTTTTTAATAATTGAAATAATCCAGTAGGAATAGTTTTGCAAGTTGCTTAAAATAATACTGCATATGGTTTAAATAAGGTTTAAGAAATTCTTAATGTTACTTTGGATTTTTCTAAAAGAAATTGAAATATTTAAAGTTTTGTAATCAAATAATTCATCAAATGATTAAGGATAGGTTAGATTTGGCACAAGGCCACAAGTATTAGTGAGAATTGAATAAAGGAACCTCTAATTTGTTACCCATCAGCTCTTAATTAGATTAAAACTGCTTATCAGTAAGTCTTTATCAAAATTTTTATTGCTGTACTATAATCCTAAGTGAGCCGTTTGAAACTGGTTTTGATAAATATGTAAAATGTAGTCTTTATGTATTTGAATGCAATGGCTAATGTTGAGTCAAAATGGTTCCATCATTCTTTTTTGTGGACTTGAGTTTTGGATGTTGAAATTTTATTTTGAAATGAATTGATTTTTTAAAAACTTGACTTTTATTCTATTTTTATTTTTATTTCTTTCTAGGAATTTTGATAAATTGTCAATTTCCTCTTATTAGATAATAAACAGTTAAAACTTGACATTTTTGATTAGAAAATTTATTTATATGTATATCAAATAAAAAATTTTCTAATCCATCACCAAATAAACTTAAATCCTTTCCTTTTCTGAAATAACTGTTTAACCCATTTTATTTATTTTTATAAATAAATGCAAATACAGTAATTAGTAGAGCATAAATATTTTTCTCAATATTTTATATATAAATTGATTTAGATTTTAGAACTAGTATCTTCAGGTTTCTCTTTTTGTGTGTATGTGTTTTTATTATATATATATATATACTTTTCCCCAACCTAACCAAGCAGAGTGAATTTTTTAAAATTTTGGGAAAATTTAAACTTCTGGATGTGAATATTATAGCATGCATCTTTCATGACTTTTGAGTTACTCTCCATGGTTCCTGGCCCACAAACTTTTCAGCACTTTTTTTTTTTTTTGTTTGTGTGTAAAATAACTTCAGAATTATGGCTTGCTTATACAGTTGGGTTTTTAATTTTATCAGATCTAAATATATCTTTACTTACAATCTAGTGGTATGCATTTACCCACCTGCAGTACCATAGTCGGGTCAATATCAAAGTGTAGTACAGTTGGTTTGAATTCAGTATTTCCTTATAGACCAGTTGCTGTACCAAATCAAAATAACCTAGTCTATCCTACTATTTACCCATAGTTGGAGGGAGAAACAATGAATGCATGCCTTTCCTCAATATCATAAGAGTAAAGTAAAACAATTAATGGCTGTAAAATTATACATTTTAGCTAAAAGACCTCTGTTCTCTTATCTCTGAAAGAATTATGCCAGAAATTATTTTCTATTGTTAGATGTAAAATATGAAGCCTTCATTTTATGGTTTTTCTTTATTTTGATAATTTTTTTTTCTTGTATCTAGTACATGACATTACTTTGGAATCAACATAAGTTTTTCTTATCCCTGGTTGGTCTAATCAGCAAAACTTAAAACTACTTTGCAGAATTTATTTAAAAGTAAAATATAAACAAGATACATAAGTCTTTAATAATACTATCTTGAAAATATTTTTAAAAAAATAATGTAAGAATTTTTTTACTTAAATATTTCTTTTACAGTTGGTTTGCAAATTCAGTGATGGGTTCACATCTGTCATCAAATGAGCTTCGTCTATAGTAAAACAGCATTAGCTCATTCTGATATGTTGAAGAGAAAACCTTTACATTTTTAAAGTAGTTTTAGTTATTTTATGGATGGAGTCTTTGAACCTGACTGTCTAGTTCCTGTATTAGAAACATTTGTCATTTAACAGTTCCTGTTGCATATCCTCCCCAATCATCATAGGGCTTCTAAGTTTGAGAAAGGTGTGAAAAACCATTCTAGTGTTGAAGGTGCTTGAACATTTACCATGGTTTTGCATCCTCAAAGAAAATTGCAGGACAACAAGAGCCTTGAGGGTGCTGCACCATGTTTCCCAGGTAGGATGAAACATTAGTAGTGCTATATTAGCTATTTAAAGGCTTCAGGCTTGTTTTTATAGAAACCCAGTTGGCTGGTGGGGGCTGTAGAATACACTGACTGTACCTCTACAGAGGGGTAAAACAAGTGTCCTGTATGACAAACTTTCTGATGGTGAGGCTCCAATAATGCTGGAGTTTTGTGGAATGTGGAGTACCCCTTCATTGCCATCACTCCCATGTCCATTCTGGAGTGGTAGCACTTTGAGGGGTCCTATCTATGAGTCAAATAGAAGTGTTTGACATTTAAACTGAGTGCAAACAAATGACTTATGCTGTTGAATTGTTAGAAATAGAACTTTGATCATTTAACTGTAAACAAATGACTGACGTTTATTTGAATTGTTAATTATACATGGCAATACTTGAAACCATTTAACCTTGACTTATGTTTACCAATCATATATATATATATATATATATATATATATATATAAAAACAGACTTGGCATTAAATAACCTACAATTGTTGATATGCCGTAAAACCAAACCTCGTTTTTATAGCTGTTATGGTTGTCACAGCATAATCCCTCCCACTGTGATAATCCTATCTTGAATGAGACATTGAAAAACAGCTACCACTAAAACCTGATTTTACTGAATAACATGTTGATAATTTACTTGTAATGAAATCTCAATGCAGATATGAAAGTCATATTTCTGATTCTTTGAGGAACTAAAATGTAAAGAGCAATTCATTTCCTGTTAAGCTCCCACCTTACCCTTCAATAAGTTGAAATTATGATTTTTAACATTATATATTGTTTATAACATTCTAACTGCTCTATTTCTCAGTTTGAAGGGGACATTTATTTGACTACTTTGATAATATTCCAAAGTTTTGTATAAGATTTTGAAGTGTCATATGAAGGTTATTGATGTCCACCTGCAAAAGTTGGTTGCATTTGTCTAACCTGAATAATGTGTTCTTATGAAAACTTGTGTTCATCTTTCTGTTTACACTTTGTATTTAAGACACCAGTGTTAATGGGCCATTGTTCCCTATACAAATACTTTATTCTTCTTGACTACAAGATGGTTCTTCTTGTTTAGAATTGATTGGTTATTCAGTCAAGTTAATAATATTTGATGACATTCATATTAGTACAATGGTACCTTTTGAAAGCTATTATTAGTTCACAGTAAAATGTACTGTTTTCACTAACAATTGAAAAGTTGGATAATATAAAGATTTGCTTGGCAGTTATGACTGAATATCCTCATTTTATCATTGGTCAGAAATTGATATAAGCACTTGATTGCAAATATCACTAAATTGGTTCTAAGTATTTATAATTCTATATATTGGTCCAAGTTTAGAACGGCTGGATACATCACTAATCAATACTTGATTACCTATTTCTTGTTATATTCTTGTTTACATCTTATAAATTTGACCTAGACTGCATAAGAGTATGCCAAAATTTAATATTAAGTGGCATTGTTTCAAGGTAAGATTTTCTGGTTCTTTGAGATCAAAGATTTATGAAAATTGTATACATTTAAATGAACCTTTTAAAATACAGCTCCATTTAAATTCTTGGCTTCAAATAGTGTGAATGGAAATTGTTTAAATCTCAGATTAAAAAACAAAACTTTTAAAGTATTTGAATATTCTTTTTAGGAAAAAGAATAGAATTGAAAAAATATAATTTTATCGATGATAGTAATTTGTATTCTTCAGGTTTTATATAAAGTTTTTGTGAATTTCATAAATAAAATTGTATTTGTAATAGTTTGAAAATTGGTTTACTTGAAGATTAACTCTTGTAATGAATAAATTTTTATGCTGTGTGAGGGTGATGTTACAGATTTATGTAGTTTCTTAGATGCAATAAAATTATTCAAAACACAATAATTTGAATAATTTAAAATCTACATAGCTTCTATTCTACATAAGAACCAGAATATTTTTATGCTTTAAATTTGTATATTTGTTTTATTTCTAAAAAGTTTGATAACTTTGCATCTTAAACTTTTTTCTTATAATTCAGTTTAATAATTAATTTAAAAAGAAAAGCAGAAATTTATTAGGAAATTTTTTGTACTGTTCATTTGTATATGAGTGATTTGAATGTTTCAAATGTTGGTTTTTAGTCCAATGAGTCTCATTTTATTAATAACTAGATGACCATGAACCCTTTTATAGGGTTTCTATCATAACATTGTAGTATTCTAATTAGTATTTCATAGTTATCTCCATTAGGGTTAAAATGATATATATAATGATCTTGTGGTACATACAGAATCTAAATATTGCTTTAAAAAGTGAGTGCATGGTGTTAAGAATGTCTTAAAATCCTTTAAAAAAAAGAAAAAAAAAGACCTTTTCTTTAGGTCACTTCTCTTCAGAATTGTTAGTGACAATTGATTTTGTACTAGAGGATTTTTTAATTTTAATTTATGGTTTTTTAAAACATTCTTAACACCATGCACTTGCTTTTCAAAAATATGAGAGATATTCAGTATGAATGCAGACTAACAAAATTATCATTTAGTTGTAAATTTGTCTGGAAATTGCTTTCTTTTAAATCTGAGCATTTTTTAAAGTGTAGAAGTAAAATTGGCGACCTTAGTCAAGAGTGACCCAAAGGCTTCATTTTCAATAGCTACTACACTGAGATGTTGAGAAGGGCGCCCTCCATTCACTGAATTGCTTCACTTTACCCTTGATCTGAACCTTATAATGCTGAGTGTTAAGCAAGGCAGTATCAAGTATGAATTTTTGAGTCTTTGGTATGACTTGACCTGGGACTGAACCCTGGTCTTCTGGATCATTGTTGACCACTCTACTCATTAGGCCAATGGCCTGTGAACACCCATTTTAATGATGCATTGATAATATGCAAAGTGAATTGGCTATATATAATTTTGACTTGACCTGTTTTAATTATAAGCCATAAATGAAATTATACAATCTAAGATTAACACTTGGGGTGGGAGAGGATTAAATCATTTACTTCTATATTTCTTAGCCTACCAGTTTCTAAATTAGGTTTATGTATTAGTTTATTTTTAATACTTTTCTCTTTGTATGTTAGTTTTATTGATATAGAATTAATAAGCACATAAAACCTAGTTTTAATGTTCTAATGTACCTGTAATTAGACTAACTATACTAGCAAAAATAGTAAAAAAAAAAAACAACTTAGTCATTCTTTTTGATATAATTGTATACTTTGTAATTAACATACAAGTAATGTACCTTTTTGATAACTAGAATAGTCGAACATTAACAAATTTTAAGTGAAAAAAAATTCATTATTTCCATACTTACATGAACTCAAATAAATTTCATCTCTATTATAACCTGTGAGATAAATAATTCATTGAAAAGTTAAATTTTCTTTTTCACTTATGTTCAGAAAGGGTATTGTCTTTAAAAAAAAAATGGACATTAACTATAAAGTATTTGATACAGCTAAAATTTTGTTAGTTCTTTTTTTTTTTTTTTTTTTTTTTTTTTTCCCCAACTTTATTACTAATTGTACTTAATAATTAATAATGGCTGTTTGACTTGTTGAAAAAGCAAAACCACTTCATCATAGAACAGTTGTTATAAGTTACCTTACATCATTTAATAAAGTATCATGTGCAATTTTCCACATAGCTTTGAAAAAGTTCTAGAGATCTTGGGAATGTGTAGTACCCCTGGATTGCCATTACTCCTAGGTCCACTCTGACCTGGAATGGTAGTACTCATTAGGGTTCCTGAAATAGGACAAATAGATCTGTTTCAAAATGACTTATATTTGATAGGACCATGGGCAAAACCCCTTAAACTAAACAAGTGTAAATATGAATGCAATTCTCCAACCTCTAGGCATAGAATAATCTTAGATGGATTGAAATCATAGCTTTTTATTTTGAATCTGCCCAAGAAAATGTCTTCAATATAAATTGAGGCATTTTAGAACACTAGATGACCTATGAGCCATTTGAATTATGGTATTGAGGCTTCCATTTATTTGAAAAAAAAAATGGGACAGTTAAGACATTTAGCATGAATGCACACCTACAAAATTATCACTCAGTTGCAAATTGGACTGGAAATTGCTCTATTTTATAAGTTAGAACATTTAAAATGTATTGTTTTAATAAAAAAAAAAATCACTAATTGGTAGATTATAGTTACACATATATGCAAAAAGGAGAATTTAAAACAATCTCATGATAATTTGAAAAAGTTATATTCGATTCCTTCAGTTTGAATTAACTTAAGCCTCATACTTAAAATTTAAATCTTTAACCTTAATCCTACATATCAGACATTTTTAATTTGGAATCTAATTTAATCTGAACCAGCCATATACAATGAATATAATTTTAGTTAATTGACCACTTAAATTAACCTAAAGTTGACCACTTAAAGAAATTGGTTGAAGAAATTTTTTGTAATTAGTTCAAACTGTAACCTCTTCTCCAAGCTTGATAATAAAAAATGATTTAAAGAAAACTATAATGAATTTTTATGAAATAAGAATGGAATCAATTTATAGGATATGTTGATCAAACAAGCTTTACATTAAATAATACATGAAATATCAATTAGAGGTGTGAAGAAAAAAATGGCTTGCTATTCAACTAGATAAAAGAATAGCAATGAAAAACTGGAAAATCAACTACTTTAAATAAAACAAGATTGATTAAAATATTTAGAATAACTGCAGTGATATTTTTGAAAGATTTCATAATTATTGCTTCATTTTATTTTGAATGAAAAGAAAAATACTTGTCAAGATATCCATTTTGATCTCTCCATTTTGAAATAGATAAATTATTTTAAGGTAGTTAAAGGCTCTAAAGCTCACTTACAAATAATGAGATCAATAGATATTGATGAAAAGAGTGGTCAGTATAACAAGTGGAAAATCCTGAAATCTACAGGTATTTCTTAAAGAACATTGGACTCCATCCTCAATCATTTACAACTTTTAATTCTTAAGAGTGCTGACATTTCAAGTTTTTCATTTTCCCAATGGTTACATTTTTAATCTTTCACTAATTCTATATTGATGAAGTGTATCTATAAAGTAGATATTTTAATAATTTTAGGGGTAATGTTTGGGTTTATAGCATATCAACTACTGTTGGTTATTTGATGCCAAATCCTGTTTTTATGTATATATTAAATATGATTTGTAAACACATTTTGTAGATGCAGTTAAATGATCAAACAGTTCATCTTTAGCATTAGTCATTTGTTTGTACTCAGTTTAAATGTCAAACACTTCTATTCGACTCATAAATAGGACCCTCATTCCCCAAAGCTCCAGCATTACTGGAGCCTCACCATTAGGTTGTTTAGTGTCATATCTAGGACACTTGTTGACACAATAAACTGACTGCATCTCAGTCTTAACTCTCTGCTGAGATGCAGTCAGTTTATTCTGTGGCCCCAGCTGACTTGGCCATTTGGGATAATGTCAATTTTTGCCAGGATTAAATTGATTGCTAAAAAAATTTAATTTTTACTTTGATTTAAAATTGAGAATTGTAATTAAACTTGGTATTTAGAAGGAAAATAAATTTGGGGGGAGGGCAGTAAATTTTTACTTTAAAATTCTTTTAAATAAAAAAGGATTCATGTCTCTTCTGTATAATTTGCAAAGTTTGATATCTTCATTTTTCATAACTTAAAGCTTTAATTATGAGAAGTATCTTAATGGGTAAATTTTTATTTTTTATATTAGCTTTAAAAAGGAGCCTCAGTGAAGAATAAGATTTTCAGGACATCAATGTTTGCTAAAAAGAATGTTTCATCTTAATTTTATTTTCTAATTATTTCTACCTTCTCTTGATAAAAATGATCAATACTTTTTTCCTGTACATATTCAGTTATTTATACAAGAAAAATGTTCTGGTTTTGAATAACTGATTACTTTGATTTTTATATAGTATGTGTGCTTTGGTCTTTCAATCAGTATTTCAAAGTTCAATTGGTATATTTAACCAGGCTTACAACACAGTGGTTGTGAATTTGAAATTATTAACCCCCTTTATTATTTGATTCAAAATGTTCTTTGCTATTGAAGAGAGAATAATTTTTCATTGTATAGATGATAGTTTTACTTTGACAAATTTTGACATTGATTTGTTTCATAAATAAATGAATTCCAAGATGTTAATATTTTAACATAATGTAGGTAATTATTATTAACACTGAATATATAGTCTTTTTGCATTGTCTCATTTTCAAAAAAGTGTTGTCAGTCATAGATATATTCTATTTTAATATGTGCAAATTTGTTAATGTCAATTTATATTTTCTTTTTCCTTTCACCAGAATTCGAAAAAGAAAAGTTCAGGTAATGCTGAAAATCATCCACCTACCACACAGTTGACAAAAATCAAGTACTCAGGTCCTACACACATAAAGAAGGATAAGCGGCAGAATTCTTCAAGGTTCAATGTTTCTAAGAACAGAGAGCTACAGAAATTAACACCAATGAAAGGTGAGTAATTCTATTTGAATAATCTGTGATTATAACACTTGATAACTTTTTATTGTTTGTTATTGGTAGAATCCTTTTATTTTCAAAAACATTTTTACATCTAGGGCTATAAAATATGCAGATTGTATCTCTGTAAGACCCCCCTCCCAACAAATGTTCTGGAAATGGCACTATTAGGGTCTCATCTATGGGTCAAATATAACTGTTTAATCACTTACTATACTGGAAACCATTTATGTTGAATAGAATTATTAGTGTTAAATACCAATACTTTAAACCATTTAACTGTGTGCAAATAAAACCAATAGTGTTTAATAGCAATAGTTGAAACTTTAACTGTAAAAAATAAATGAGCTGTTTCATTTAAGATATTACCTACATTTACAAATCATATTTAATATATAAAGAGTATTTGGCATTAAATAACCAACAAGGGTTGATATGCCATAAAACACAGCCAGCCTAAAGATTTTTGACAGAATCTTATTTGAACTGAATAGTTTCAGCCCATAATTTATTAATCTAGCAAAACTTTGACATTGAATTAGACCTACATTGTTTGAAATTGTTGCTTTACATAAAAAATTAACATTAATTGATTAATTTATTAGACTTTAAACAAATTTAGTTTGCAAGCACTTTATAGTTGCAAGGATTGCAGTTTTGTTTCTATTAAAACATTTTTTATTTCAATTTTTTTTTTATTTCAATTTTTTTTTTTTTTTTTTGAATGGGTGTGGATATTTCCATGAAATGTTACTCAAATGTGTTCACTTATCCAAGGTTTTGTAGAATGCTAAATACTTTTGTATTTGAAGCAAACTTTAAAAATTTGTTAGATGTGTAGATGTTAACTGTTAAAAACTAACTTCAGTTGAAAGTTATAACTAATTTTAATGTTCTGTATGAATATCATTTATGTTAGTAAGTTTATCTATGCCATCAAAAGATAGTGGTAATATTTAATATATTGGAGCTAAAAAGAATTTAAGATGTAAAATAACAGAAAATTCTACAAAGATTAGTGGATTTTCTTTAGTCACATTATTGTTTAAATATTAAAGTTTTGATATATTCTTATAGATATGCCATAGTCCACTACATGGTAGATTTGGCTTAATGC
This sequence comes from Sepioteuthis lessoniana, assembly GCA_963585895.1. Lineage (NCBI taxonomy): Eukaryota > Metazoa > Mollusca > Cephalopoda > Myopsida > Loliginidae > Sepioteuthis > Sepioteuthis lessoniana. The sequence goes on from CAUZXS010006509.1 coordinate 22,079, forward strand.
TAATCTCGTGCATTAAAACTGCAAAATCTTACAGGATAAGTCCTTATATGTATTTATCAACCCCTCTGCATGAATGGGCTGTGACAGTCAATTTTTGAGTGGAATTTAATAGGTTTGAATTTAGTTTTTCTTCTAGGCTGCTTGTCATACCAAGGTTACTATTTATTCATAGCCAGAAGGAGAATGGTTGGGTTCATATCTTTCCCAAGAGTATTAGTTTTATGTGAAATGCAAATGGACTGCTGTATCTATTTCTCTTAGACCAGTTGTCATACCAAGGTTAAATAGCATAGTCTGCCCTACTATTTACCCATATCTGAAGTGAGAATATTTGGATTGATACTTTCCTGAGTGTATTAGCTGTGTGTGAAATGCAAACAGCCTAGTCCAAGATTTGAACTTGGGTTGCTATGTATAATTCCTACAATGGTAACCATTGCACTACTGATGTCAGCACAGATTTCCCTGACTTTCTTTCTCCTTCCCTTCATCCCTATCATCTATCACTCCCAGCAGGTCCTCTAAACTTCATCCCGTGTCTGCACAGAACTGATATAAGTTCTTGCTTGGTTGGCCAACACTGGCACATCTATGTGTAAGAGGCCCATAGAAGAATGTTGCTTATGAGTTTGTCCTTGCTTCTCTAGCAGTACCCTGCATGTGTTGTTCATCATACTTGAATAGTTTGAGATAGGAAATGGCAGCACAGCTGCTGTTTTGTGGGGTGCTTCTTCCAGGATTTGTTCAAGACGGTACATAGTATTATTGTGTAGTTCCTATCTAGCTATTTCTGTTTTGTTTGTGTACATGTGGTGCATCCATATTGTAGTATTAACACTCACAGCTTGGAAGAAATCCTGTTTTATTTTATCAGATCAGATTTCAATATGATTAATAAACTGTTGATGGCAGTCTATGCCTTCACTAAGCTTGTTAACATCACTTTCAGTTGATGAGATATTGCTGCTGAGGTATGTGAACTTGTTTACTAATTTTAGAAGCCTGCCATTTAAAGTGGAGATGGCAGCTGCTTGTTTAAAATGCATGGACTCTGTTTTGTCTTCTAATAGAGGCCAATGCTTCCCACTGCTTGCTCCAGGCTATGCAGTAGGGATTTGGCTTGGCCAGATGTATTTGTGAGAAGCACTTGATCATATGCAGTTTGTATCTGTTTTAGTTTCAGCAGGGTGTCTTTTTTTTTTTTTTTTTTTTTTTTTTAAGGGTGAAGCCATTCTCTTTTAGCTCTATTGATGCTAAAAGTATGTAGTCTAGGCAGATTATAAGCAAAGATGGTGCTAATTCATCTCCCTGCTAAAGTCAGTATTGCTATCAGGTGGACAAACCATTGCTTATGTTTTTTGTAAAGTATCATTATAGCTGTGAAATTTTCTTTGAGACAATATGCTTGTAGTATTTCTGTATGGAATCAAATGCTTTGGAGACATCTAGGATCCATAGTATTGCCTCAAAGTTTTTTTGCACATGCTCCTTTGTTTTGGCAGATAGTCAGAATCTGAAGTTGTGGATTGATTTCTCTGAAAACTTATTTTTCAAAGTATTTTTTGATTTCAGATTTGATATGGTTGAGAAGTGGAGCATTATAAACCTTAGCAGCTATAAGAATGAATTATTTCTCTATAGATTTTACTGATTCTGAGATCACCTTTCTTGGGGAAGGGAAGGATACAGCCTTTTGTCCATTTCTCTAGTTTTATTTATAGACATCATTACATAATGAAAGTATGTCATCAAATTTCCTTGTCTTCCATACTTTAGAAGGTATTTTGTCAAGGCCTGCAGATTTTTTTGAAATTTTATTTCTCCTTAATACTATGTCAAATTCTTCCTGTGAAGTCATAGTTTGATATTTAGTTGGCAATCAATTTTTTTTATAGGTTTGTCAGTGACTTCAGAAGGGTTTCCAAACAGATTCTTGAAATGTTCTTTTCATTCATGTATTGTTTTTTTTTCTTGGCTAGCAGCTTTTAGTTTTCCTTCCAGATGCTCTTCCTTCTGCTTACTTCATTTACTGTCTGCCATGCTAATTTATTCATTTTTTTCCTATTGATTTTCTGATTTTATTGATTTGGCTACTTCTATATGGGCTTAAGTTTCTGTGTATTGGCATTTGTTGGTTTTCTTTTAAGGCTGCTATTTAAATTTTATCTTGTTTTTCTCATTACTATTGCCTATCATGGAAATCTAGATTTGGCTTCTCCATTAGTTGGAATGCATTTGGCAGCTGCTTCTATATAGACAGCAATGGTTTTCATGTTCAGTGTTTCAGATGTCTCCTGAATAGTATGAACATTTTTTTTCTATACAGTTGCTGAATAATGATTTCTAATATCCCTATTAGTGAATGAAGACCAGTCATATTGTGAAGCTTTAACTATTTGTCTTATTTCTAAGATGAGATTCTGTGATTAAAAGATCCTCCTTGAAAAGAGGAGTATGCTTCAGTTCAGTGCTATTTATCCACTTCTTGTTAATGAATATATAATCTAGTTGTACTTTAGAGTTAATTGGATATAAAAACTAATTAGTTCTCATAATTTATCATTTAACATCTCTCTATAAGTAAATCATTTTGGGTTGGTGTTATCAATTTCTTTTTAGGATTACTGTAAATTGCAAATAGAAATTTTTTTTCTCCAGAGTTTTTATAGTTGATATACTAAGTTCTTTAATTTGACTTATGGCAATATTTGTTTACTTATTAGGAAGTTATGTTGATTATTGGGGGGGGGGACTTTAAAAATCTCTTGCTCATCATATACACATGCTATTTCTCCTTTCATGTAATTATATTTTTGTGATTATATTACATCAATGATTAGTGAAGAGTTATAACAAACACCTACATCTGGTTCATTTTCTTTATGTTTCTGTTCCCTTATCTGATTCATAATTACTATATTTCATTGTTTTTGTGTTCATATTTACTACGACCTTTTCACCCTAATAGTTTTCCACATGTTGCATCAAAATCAATGTTCTTGTTATAAACATATGATGCAGAGTTTGAATTTTTTACTGTTTGCATATGCTACCACTATTTTTTTTTTTTTTTTTTTTTTTTTTCATTATTTAATTTACGATCAAATTGTTTTATTTCTGCTATCTTATACATAAGTAACGCTTTAGCAAATAAATTTGTTTGTTTATAAACAACAAAAATGAATAATTAGTCTAAGTGAATGGAGATTTATTGGTCTGTTTTGTTTTTTTAAAAAATGTCTATATAAATTGTCCTGCATGTATATCACTTGAAGGGATATGTTTGTTTTAAAGTTTTTTAGTGAATTGGGAAGATGTAATTAGGGTCAATTTTCACTGGGTGCCAAGCTGAACAATAACCACTCAGAGGGGTTGAATTTTAGCTTTTAAGATTTTTTGCAAAATCTTTTAATACTGTGTAAATTCATGTATCAGTAAAGAATATTTAAAAGTTAATTTAGAAGTAAAAATTGTTAACCTATACACAAGTAACAATTTTGTAAAGTTGAATTTCAAATGGAACTAGGAACAGTAATTGGCTTCAAATATTTGATAAATTAATGGCTTCATAATCTAATAATAAATCAACTCAGCCTGTGTACATAAGATTGATTTAGATGCTAGTAAATGGTATTGTGAGTTACTGCTGGGGTGCTCTGGGTTAGTGGCAATGATGCTTCACCCCTGAAACTATGCCTGAACCCAGAGTCATCATCTGATGAAAGCTTTGTTAGTAGCAATGCTACTGTATAAACATTGTATGATACCTAGTACTTTTTAAGATAAATGAATATGTGAGTTGATTTTTTTCTTTTATTTTAAATTAGTTTTGTAATGTTCATTAGTTTAAAATCACATTAGATATATAATTTTTTCTAAAATGTCAGATAGAATCAAGTAATTTACATTTAGGCTAATAGGAATCATTGATTAATATTTTTTTAACTGATCTGTGTTTACATATTTGAAGTATTAACCAGTTATTTATTTCAAAGTTAAATCTAACAAAATTTTAGACATGCTATGCATTCTGATACTTAAGTTTAAAACATTTGATAATTATAGTCCTAAATTTTGTATTTGTCTGTAAACATTGATTATTCTGAATATTGAAGATATGGTTTGAAGCCTAAGTGAGTTGATAGAAAACTTTGAAAGCCTCTTTTTAAAGTTATGTAAATGATTTCCTTTCTTCCTAAATGTTTATTTGATTATACAGTGTTATGCTAAGCAGTACATTTTGTTTTCAATATGTTGCTGTTCATGTAGATTCCTTTGTCAGGCATAGCGCTGCAGCCACACTGTTAGTGGTGGTGCTGCTGCTGTGGTTTTTGTAACAAGTAGGTTTTTATGAGTGAAGTTGCTGCCTCCACACTCTGGTTTTGAATTCTTTTTTTCTTTTTTTCTTCAAGACTTGTTTGCCTAGCTAAGGTTAGAACCCAGTCTGCTATGCTATTTACACATAGCTGAGTGTTTCTTGAATATTTTAAATTGAATTCATTGACTTGGCTGAACCAGAAAGTAAGTACATTGGCTAACTGTAGTGGAGGGTCACCTAAAGCTCCCTTTTCAATGGCTACCACATACAGGTGTAGGGAAAGGTGTTAATCCTTTCCCTGGATTGCTCCACTTCACTTTTGATCTATACCTTATAACGCTGAGTGTTAAGCCAGGAGGCATCAAGTACTTTTTTTTTTTTTAGCCTTTGGTATGACTTGACCTGGAATTGAACCTATCTCCTAGACCATTAGTGAACACTAACCATTATGCCAATAAGCTAGTGAATAAAATTAAAGTGCTTTTTATTGCTATATGCTTTGGTGTGCTCATGGTGTTATGGTTACTGTTGTAGACCTGAGTTCAAATCCTGGACAAGATTGTTTACATTTCCACATGACACTAATACCTTTGGGAAAGGTATGAACCACGCTATTCTACTTCCAACTATGGCTAAATTATTGGGCAGGGTGCTCTAACCTTGGTATGGCAAGAGAAAGAAAACTGAATTCAAACCTGTTAAACTGTTTAAAAATTGACTTTTTGTGGAGGGGTTGGGTAAATGCTTTAGTGGATTTGGGTACTGTATCTTCTATATTCTAGATATAGGTATTGTTAAACTTTTCTTAGAGACTATAATACTTATATAGCTTAAAGGTCACTTTTAAATCTCATTATATAATTCATAATTGCAAATATACAAGTACTCTACAATTGACACTTTGTAGTTATCTCTCTTGAGAAATAATAGCAAATGCAGACCCTACACTATAAAGTTGCAAATGGGATTAGAAAGTCTTATTTTCTAGAGCATTTTAATGTTAACTAAAACCTACCTACATTGTCCTTTTCTTCTCTCTCTCCCCAATTCCTCTGTGTTAGATATTTTTTGTATGTTCCTTACTAATTTGAAAGATCAAATTCCCTGCCATCTCTTTTCATTGTCTCTCATGAATCAAAACTTCAATGCACAATGTTGTCTTTTGTTGTTTAGGAACCTGGATGCTTTACATAATGACTGTCCTTCAGATTTGTACATTTTTTTTGGAAACAACAAATCAATACATATTTGCCATACACAATAATAAGTTCATGATGATTGTTGGATTTTTGCCCTCAGCATGCGAAAATCTTCTATTGCACCTTTTTGTTAAGTATTTTATTATGGCAGCTATCTTTGTGATGTCAATATGCATATCTATAGTAAAATATCTATTAGTGCAATACACTTAAAATGCTTAGAGAATAAAGCAATTTCCAGCCCTATTTTAGAATGGTTACTTGAAGCTATGATCGTTTCACTAAGCCTTAATAGTTACTTGAAACCATATAATTGTATACAAACAAATGATTATTGAATAAAAAATTTTTTCAAAACATATTAGATAGGAATGCTTGAAATCATTCAACTCTGTGCAAATTATTTGTATTGAATAGGAATACTTGATATAACTATGTACAAAAAACTTTTAAGCAACATAAAAATTAGATATAAATGTACAATAAACACAATTTGCTAACCTTTAGGTGTAAAATAACCCTAGACAAGTTGGGGTTTTAGAATTAATAAATGATCTGTTCTTATTCATCTTTTAACCAATATATTTTTTCTGATTTATTCTGTTCTATAGTGTTCAATATCTACTTATACTCTTAACTTTTTTTTTAAGATACCAAGATACAGAAAACTTGCTAAAAATATATCTGCAATTAATAAAATTATATTAAGATACTTTTAAGTAATATTAATGAGAAAAAATTTATACATCTATTGATGATTTATAAAATTTGCCTGAAATTAGGAATTTTCCTTTAAATTACTAAGAGTTGAATATAAAGACTTGTCATTTTATAAAGATTGCATTTTCAATTATCAACTTCTATGGTGGGATGCATTACAAACTTTTTGTTCCTTGTCTGAAAATATTTTTGTCCTGCATTTTTATGGTCATTTGTACACTTTGCATGTATTACAAAGCTGAGCAAATCAGATATCCAATGTGTTGTACCAGCTGCTGCAGGATTGAAACAATGTAGATTTTTTTTAGTTAGTTGAATACTGCTTGATATTTTTTCTCTTATTTTGTGACTTTAAAAATTTGTATTGTTTTTAGGTAGACATAACCATATTTAAATAAACTTTTCATGTGAGGGAATAGACCCAAAACATTCCAATTTTAAAAATCTTCAAAAATCAACTTTTTTGATTTTAATAAAATGTCCATTACTTCATAAAGGACAAAATTTTAAGTTTTCAGTTCAGATTTTGTCAACCTTTTTAACTTTTTAGTTTTATTTGCTAATATAAATTTGCAAATAAAAGCTGTCAAGAACAATATTTTACTTAATGTTCTTTTTGTTAAATTTCTACAGCTTCTGGAGTTGGACATTACTTTATTTAAAAAATAAATAAAATTTTTTTCTCCAGAGAATTTCTTAAATGTATAAAAAAAAAATCAAATTTCTTATATTTTGTATGTATATTTACCAACCCCTTTGCAGAGGCAGGATGTGATACAAGGTCAATTTTTTAGCAGTTTAACAGGTTTAACTTCAGTTTTCCTTCTCTTAGACTTGTTGTCAAACCAAGGCTAAAGAACCTAGTCTGCCCTACTATTTACCTATAGCTAGGAAGAGAGGAGATGGATTCAGTCCTTTCCCAAGGGTATTGGTGCAAAGTGAATTGCAAATAGCTTCATCCAGGATTAGAACTCATGTTGCCATGTCCATTTCCCACTACGATAACCCTTACACCACGGGCATCTCTTATGTTTTGTATAAGTAGACCAAATGAAGGAAAATGTCATTTTGAACTGAAAATTTCAATAAACTTTATTAAATGAGTAACATTTTCTTAAAATAAAGTAATAGTTGATTTTTTTGGGGGGGGGGTATACTTATTTTTTCCTATCATTTGAGGTTTTAATGCAAATTTAACATACCTACCCTAAGTAAAAGTGGAAACTTATATATGTAGGTCTCAAGGTCTTAAAATGTTAGGTATAATACTATTGATTGGGTTCAATTTTTTTATATCATAAATTTTGGTTAAATTTTCTCCTCCTCACTCCTGGTTTAATGTGAAGTGCCCTGCAGGAAGCAACCCTCTCATGGTTGGGTGTAAAAATTGCTGTTTGCATTCCCTTTCAGGAGTGCTTCAGATTCTAGGCAAATCAACCCAGCTCTTTTACATGGGGTGCTGACTGAGAAGAAAACTCCTCTCCCTCTTATTAATTTTCAGAGACCACTTGGCATGGATGCCAGGGGCACTATTTGGTGAAAGAGGGTAAGTAGAAATGTAAAACATCTCTACCTACCCTAACCTCTTTCACTGCTGTCAACCACTGAAACTCTCTCACCATTGCTGAAAGTTAATAAAAACTTAGTTGCGGTCCCTTGTTACAGCTTAAATAACTTTAGTATTTTATTCTTTATCAAAATAATGGTTGATACTTTTACTTGGTTATTAATACAAGAATAGTTTACAAGAATGGACCAGCAGACTTAATTAAATACCATATTTAATGCTATATAAGACATTAGGCAGGAAAATCTCACACTGACAAATTGATGTTAAGTAGGATCACATCTGTAAATATACCAACTAGATCAATATCTATGAAAATAAAGTATAGAACCAAGTTAATATTTTAGATGTTTAAATATATCCAAAATAATCTGCTGCATATCAGTGAGATTTTAACTTGGAAATATGAAACTACTTTTAACAATGTACAAAGACCTTTAAAATCTCAAAGAGAAAGCGATATTTATTTGTCTCTGCTTCCTACCAGACAGGAATTGACACAAGGTCAATGACCTGAAGTTCAATTATAGTGGGGATTTAGGGGAGGGGAAGGTCGCACATGAGCCAAGGCTCGAGCCCTGCTGGACTATGCTGGTCATCAGTCTACTTGGTGCAATGTGGGCCTGGTGATCCTAGCTGGACATGGACCTAAACATGGATGCCTCAAGTCTGCCATTGAGCATTGACAGTCTCGAAGAGAAAGTTGCTTCTCATCATTTTTGATAGATTTGACAAATAGTTTAAGTTTTCTAGTAAAAAGATTTTTGTATATTACACTTCATCCTAATTACAATACTTAGTATATTTGCTTGTGGTCAATCCAGTTAAGTCTCTTGACTTTTGCTGTCATGTGGAATGGGGGATTGAGAGTTGAAAAAGCTGCTATTGTTTTACAGCCTGCATAAAATGTTGCTAAGCTTCCTTTAAATGGTGGATCTGTGACAGTTTGCTGGCATCTATAAGATTGGAAAGTAAATTTTGGCAGATTTTTTGATTTCATACTCACCTATATTTTTGTGGGTGATCAGTTCTTTTTGAATATAAAGTGTTTAGTATTTAATAGATGGATATGTCCTGGTCAGTTTTGACCTTTTTGCCATCTAAATACTTGAGGCTTCTATGTTATAACGTGTACTAAGATGTTACATTGTTCATTCATCTGACATTTGTTTTCATCAGGTAGGATTTTCAGGGCAGATCTTCCTCCATATTGTTCTGTTGTTTGTGTCAAGAAGTTGGCAGTGACTTCATCTAAAAGCTTGAAGATTTTCATCTTAATGTGGGGTGCCCAAAATAGAAAGTTTCAGTAGGCTTTTTTAAAAATTTTATTTATGTTTGTTGTAGGTTCTTCAGATTTCAATTCAAATTTGCAACTGGCTGAAAATTAGATTTTAATTTAAAAACGAAAAAAAAAAACATGTAATGATTAAATGTAACGGCTGAATCTAACAACATGCATAAAGATTTTTGAAATAAAAAATTATCTAACATTTCCTAAAGCTAAACAAAAATTCTTTTAAGAACATCTTTCTACATAGACAAATTTCATATCAAATGATGACTATACACTGATCTTTTGTGTCTATGAATATAAGTATAGAAAAAGTACCAGATCTGGATAAAACAAGGCAAAAAAAACCCTTACCAATGCACATATCGAATTCTTTCCAGCAACAACAAAAAATGGAAAGAGGGTTTTTTTAACAGTGAAGTTACTATTTACTGCTGACTTTCATTAGTTGTTTTTATTTGTTATGCCTCCTTGGACATCCTCTTCCCTTTATACTATCTTTTTATATCAACCTTTAAAAAAAAAATTTTTGTTGGTGGTTGGCTATTTTAATTTTACTTTTTGTAAACAGGTTTCTAAAAAAGCAACCCACAGTCCATGAAGTGTTTAAGACTTTCATTGTTAGTTGACTTTCTGCATATGTGGTTATTTCCAAAATCTGGAAAGTCAAGAATATTATCAATTTTAAAGTGTTTTTATACAACATATAAAGTAGTTTTTGGCTTTATATAAGTAATTACATTATTTTAGAAATATTTTAAAGTTTGAAAATGTTAATTGCAATGAGGTTCTTTAATTAAAAATAGCATGTGTATGTATTAACCCAACCCCTCCTACATGAGCATGATGTGATACAAGATCAACTTTAAGTGGAGTAAAGCTAGTTTAAATTCAGTTTTCCTGCTCTTAGTCTGGTTGCCTAATCTAGGCTATTTACCCATAGCTAGAAGAGATGGATTCATGCCTTTCTTAAGGTTATTAGCACAAAAGTGAAATGCAAACAGCCTTGTCTAAGACTTGAACCTTGGTTGCTGATTCCATTTCCTACAACAATAAGCATTAGGCTAAGCACACCTCTAAAATTATGAGTAAATGTTCAAGAACTTACTTTCAAGACAGGTTTTAGAACCTCTGGTGCCTGTTTGGTTATTAATTTCTCCAAATGTTTCATTTATTTTCTAAGACCACCAAAATGGACAAATAATAAAATACTTGACAAAATTAAATATGGTTTCTAATTTTTTTCTAGGAAAAAATGTTGCCCTTATTAATTTTACTAATTAATTAGTCCTTTTGCTATGTTATAGGAATTAGTAATTTATGACCAGTATCAACATTGATAATTTCTTTTTCATAACCCACCTTTCCAGGGGATGATATTAATGTGGTAGTCCTCTCCCCCATGTATATAGTCAGGAAAAAAAATTGACTAGTTTCTTTAACATTAACTCTTTGGGATGCATCAAAGATTGACCATAATCTATCACTTTTTGGTGAAATGGAAGTGTTACTTGATGCACCAATCAAATGTTGACCTATTTGCTTCTTGGAGGTATATATTATGTAGCAATGAACATTATTGATAATGATTAATCAATGGGTCCTGTGATTTCCCAAGATGCTTAAGAAGTTTTTTTTTTTTTTTTTTTTTAGCAACTTTTAAAAGTACAAAGTTAAAAAAAAGTTTCATTGCTATGATTGAATTTCCCCATTTTAATTTTGTAACTGCTTGGATAGATCATTATCTTGTTACTTTTTTATTTTTAAAAAATGTAAACCACAAATTATATTCGAGAAGAATTAATTCTTTATTTTGAAAATATACCAAATTTTTTTCCCCTCCATGTATAGTAAATTTTATAATTCTAATTTATTTATTCATTTTTTTTATTTTTAGATGCTCCTGCAAATGAACGTGAACAACTCTTCATTCAGAAGATTCAACAATGTGGCGTCTTATTCGACTTTGTGCAGGATCCACTCAGTGATTTGAAATGGAAAGAGGTAAAACGAGCAGCTCTAAATGAAATGGTTGAATATGTCTCCCAAAACAGAGGAATATTGACAGAACATATATACCCTGAAGCAATACAAATGGTCAGTATAACTATTGTTTGTATTCTTTGCCCAATTAAGAACTTTCATACATATTACATTCTAGAAAAGTTTTTTAAATAAAGTTTAACTTTCTTATGGTTGCATAGATAAGGATTACATTTTTGTCCAATTTGCTGATTTATCATTGACACTAACAAAACTAGCTTTAAAAATAGATCTAAAGATAATTCAATTATTCATTCCTTCTAACATTTCAATGGCTATGGTAATTTTAACTTTAGTTTGAATTTAAGACTAGATTTTAATTTATTTGCATTTTTATTCATTTTTAACAAGTTTTTAACCACCATAATAGTTAAGTATGGCTAACTCAGTAAGCTTAACTTAGCACTTCACACAAGACAAATAGAAGATTGTATATACAGAATATTCATTTTCTAAATTTGAAAGCAAGCTTTCAAAACCTTTTGCTTTCAAATTGTATAATTGGGAATTATGCAAAGTTATTAATGTTGATCATTTAGTTAAATTTCTTTTTAAAAAAATGTGGATGATATAAAAATAATTTATATTTAATTATATGCAGTTTATGAAATGTAAATGTTTTACTTTTCAGTTTGGTTAATAAAATTTATACATATGTGAGGTAGGCCTTAATTTGAAATGAATCTTAAATATAATCCATAATAAATACTGACGAGTAAAAATAGCCACCATGAAATGACTTTAATTTTTAATTTTTTATTTCTTGCATTTATATTTAAACCAGGAACTAAAGTATATTCTTACTCTAGTATTTGGTCCAAGTTACCAGAAGTTGGATATATTAAACTAGTTGCAAAAACTAAAATGCAAAGTAATGACTAAAACATTTGGATAATTGTGGTACATATTAAGTCAACTATTAGTGTTCGCCAATGGCCTGGGAGACTGGGGTTAAATCCATGGTCAAGTCAAACTAAAGACTCAAAAAAATGGTACTTGATGCCTCCTTGCTTAACACCCAACATTATAAGGTACAGATCAAGGGTAAGTTGAACCTTTCAGAGAAAGGAGTAGTGCACTCCTCTACATCTGGCTATTGAAGAGAGCTTTCTGGTTGCCCTAGACTATGGTTGGCCAACTTACCAATTTTTATGAACATTACAAAGTAAATTATTCACTAGTGTACACAGACTAATGTCTTTATCTTGGTGGTGCTTATAGTTGTAACATTTTAGCCCCTTGTACATTCCAGTCTTCAGGTGTCTTTCATAGTCAGTAGCCTTCTGGAAATTTTGTGATTTCCGCCTCCCTCTCATCCATACTATATCACTTGATTTATCCTAGTGATATAACTTGTCAGTCTCTTACCTTGGACTGAAATGACTTTTACATCTGAAAGACAAATTACCTCAGTGACTAAAACAGGATTATAACAATCAAGATGAAGATTCAAGTCACTTTAAATTAATGATGATACTCAGAATACATCAGTAATAATTTCTTGTCATAAATTCAAACAAAATCATCCTATCTAAATTGTTGCCATAATTTTTTTTTTTAAATCCTGGAGATTTTTATCTTTATTTTCAGTTTGCTGGAAACCTATTCAGAACATTACCACCCTCATCAAATCCTAGTGGTGCCGAGTTTGATCCCGAGGAAGATGAACCAACCTTAGAGGCAGCTTGGCCACACCTACAAGTATGTGTCTCTCTATATCTCATCTATTTGCAGTCATCAAAAATATTAGGCATAACAAAATTTGAACTTGCCACAATTTCTACATAGGAATTTTTAAGTCAAAGTTCTAACATACTAATTAAGCATTGATTCAATAATTACAATGCTGAACATCATGTAGATATGTCAGCTAAATATGGAATTATATTGAGTAGATGAACTTGTAAAATAGTAAGTTGTCATCTCACAATATAGTGTTTGTTATTGAATTCATTCAAATTTACTTCTCTTGGTAGAAGAGGAAAATGAGAATTAAATTTTTACTAGATTCCTTCTCCAGAGGTAATCAATAAAAGGTGGAAATAAGCAATCTGTTAGATTAACTAGTACACTTAGGCAGACTGGTAACAGTAATTCATAGACGTTTTATTGGGTTTTGTCTGGTAGTTATTATTTGACTACTATCCTTTTTTTTTCTATATTTTTTTTAATGGTATATGGACTACATACGAATCTGGACAAAGTTTTTCTTTGCTTATGAGTATAGGGAGAGGAAACATTTTGAACTTCCTAAAAATTGGAATTTAATATTTTAAACAATATTCTTGTAAAATGATATTTGCAATGTTTAATCTTCACTTGATTGTTCAGTCAAGTTTTGTGAGTATTTCTTATGTCTTTACCATTTAAGATAATTTTTTGATTATTTTTATTTTTACAGCTTGTATACGAATTTTTTTTGCGGTTCCTCGAGTCTCCAGATTTTTCTTCGAATACAGCGAAGCGGTATATAGATCAGAAATTTGTTTTACAGGTAGTTATATATAAAAAATTTTTAAAAATGAATATATATATATATATATATATATATATATATATATATAACTTTCTGTAGTCATTTTGATTTGACTTTCAGTTGGTATTTAAATTAGATGAATTTTTTTTCACAAATATTGATTTTTACATTTTATTAAAAAAATGCCCTTGGTTAAACAAAAGAAATTTATATATAGCATTGTCAAATTAAAGCTTTTGTATTTCAAGTGTCTGATCTTGTGAAATAGAACCAAAATGTCTAATCTGTTCAGTACAATTTTAAATCATGCTTGCTTTCAACTTTAAAATAATCTTTGTTTGAATTGGTCTTTTAGGGGAGATAACCACTTTAACAGATTCGATGTGTTAAATAGCCTTTTCACTTTTAAATCAACTTGTTTTTAGGATTTTTTCATTTCATTTTTTTTACTCCTTAATGCTTATATTTTATAAAAAAGTAAATGGATAGAAATGCTTTATATGAATAATAGAATTGTGGAAATAGAAATTTAAAGGTTATAATGTTTGACAATTTTAGATTTGTTTTTAATTTCTTTTTATTATAGCTTTATCTTATAAATTAGAAAAATAGAAAATAATAAAATTGATAAGTAAGAATTCTGACTATACTAAAAGTATGTTATAATTTTCTTAAGTCAGGTTTTTTAAGTTTACTGATTAATTCTGAAACTTCAATAAATGAAAATATTCCCCATTCCATCAGCCTTTTTCTTGGTACATTGCTGAACTTTTACCTTTTCCCAGGTCTGTAAGGCATGGTGAGTAATGAGCCTTACCCTGCCTACGTTAGTAGGTTTTCTCTCTATGCAGGCTAGAGAGCTGTCCTCTCTTCTCTTCATAGCTACAGAAAAATGGATTTGTCTTTCCTAAGAACATTTGTGCAATGTAAAATGCAAACAATTTTATCCAGAATCTGAGTTAAGATTCCATTTTTCTCTATTATAACCTTTACACAACCTGTAATCCTCTCCCACAAGCAAAAACATAGCCATCAATAAATTCCTTATAACATCTGACTAGAGAATTTGATTTTGTTAAACTGTCTTTAAAGATTGTATTGCTTTGTATTTTAAATAATCTTAAGTAAAGCATTTAAAATGTTATATTTTTTTAGCTACTGGAGCTTTTTGATAGTGAAGACCCAAGAGAAAGAGACTTCCTAAAGACCATACTCCACCGAATATATGGTAAATTTCTTGGTCTCCGGGCATATATCAGGAAACAAATAAATAATATATTTTATAGGTGAGTAAATATTTTTAACATTGATAAGAACTGGATTTCTTTGTAATTTTATCTTCTATACTTGTATTTGACAAAACTTAAGTCAAAATTATCATTTTATTGTATAGATATTTGATTATTTGATCATGCTGTTTTAAGTAATTAAATTTGGTCATTCATTTTAAAGATTTTCCTCTTTGGGGGGTGGGGTTAGAAGTAACTTTGTGAGTAAAGTGAGTACAGAGTATTTGTGAATGAAGTATTCTACTATCAATATTCTCTTTCAATTTTTACCATTTCACCAACTCAAAATGCTGTGAAACAAAAGAAATGAGTCATTAGGTATAAAAAAATAGACTATAAAAAAACATTCTAATTTTTACTTTCAGGGTTAGTATATCTGGTCATTTTGAACTGTAGTGCAAGTTATTACATTCCTATCACTATATGACAGGAGATAAAGATCTGAATACATGGTGATACTGAAAATAGGGTATTCAGAAGTTATGAATCACTTCAGGCCTTACCTATTGTAAATATCATCACAGATTAAGATAGATATCCATATTCTCATATTAAATAGACTAAACACAGATTACAACAATTTTGGTGCTTTCAATGTTTTATAGTTGATTTAAATTTCCTAATGGAAATAGTGAATTTAGAGAAAAGGTCTGAATGCATAGTGATGATGAAAATAGCAGACAGAAAAGTTGTGAGCCTCTTGACACTCCTTCACATAGGAATCATCTTCAGATTAAAATACTCCCACTCTGGAGCCTTCAACTTGACATTAGTATAAATTTTGAAATTAGATCAAAGAAATCTGATCAGTATCCAACCCAAAGTTAATGGCTCATCAAGAAATGGATGAAAGCAGCAATATTACGAGTAAAGTGTCAATTCATACAATAAGAATACTATGTTGAAATAATTTGTAGTAAAAAAAAGATTAAAAGACTCAATACAAGAACATGTTATAAGGATATTAAAAAATGTGCAACAATGACTTTTTTTCTTCTTTCAAATGACAAAAGCAAAATTGAATTTTAATTTGATAGAAGAGAAGATGATTGAAGAAGACCAGTTGGTGCTCGAAACCATCCAAGATATATAATGAAGACTATTAGGTGATTAGAATGTAATAATTTGGGATTATATCAAAAGCAATGGTAGAAGAAAGCTGATAAAAATTGATGAAACAGTGTTGAAAAGAAAAAATGACCAAGGTTCCACTTATTAGCAAATTTTGCCATACATCAAAGAAAGTTTCCATTAGAAGACGGTGCAGTATTGCATGATCGGTCTAACCACATCCCTAATTCATGTCTGGTTAAGGTAATAATTCATACCAGTTGAAATATTGGTTTATAATTATTAATGCCTCAAAATATATAAATTGAATGCTATGTTTTTTTTTTTTTTTTAATGGCACATAACTTTTTGTCTGTCCTTTTTTTTTTTTTTTTTTTTTTTTAAATTTTTTTTATCACCATGTATCTCTCTCTCTCCCCTTGCACTGTGTCAATATGAATGTGACAACTTGTACTATTGTCCTGAATAACCATAGATACTAGTCCTGAAACTTAATATAAATTAAAACTGATTTTTTGGTTAGGTGGCTCATAACTTTTTATTACTGGGTCCAACATGTGTGGGATAAGTCATAAACCTCTTAATGTTGTAAACTCTCACTTAGCTAATTTTTGTTTTAGTATATGATACTTAGTTTTGAGCTCATAGGAGTGGCTGCTAGAATTTATTTTGATATAAAAAAAATTTATGAATCAAATGAATTTGTGGGATTAGGATTTGGCTTGATGGATGCCAAAGATAGGTAACCTTAGAGTATTATGCAGACAGCAATAGCTAGATGTTCAAAATATTAAGTATTCTAGGAATGTCTGTCTGCAGATTTTAGATAATGTGTCCATTAGGTTCAATTTAAAGTCACATACTATTTCTATAATTATAATTACAATTAAAGAGAATGTTTATTATTAGCATCTAAGCCAGCACTTGTCAAAGTTGTCCATATTGGATTTCTTGGGAGTGAATAAAATTTTGATGGAAGAATAAAAGCAAATCACAGTGGGTATTTACTAGTTTACATTTATAAATCTATAAAAGAACATAAATCACTTAATTATGTAAACTAATTACCTGATATACACCAACTAGAATGTCAGATTGAATGAGTGTTGCCATTCAAACTTGAATCTTTTTGGCATCATTAACGACATATTTTCACAAAAATATTAAACGATGATTATATTTTAAGCAAATTTTATGAAAATACTGGATGAATAGGGATGTGGACTATCAAAATATCTCAAGCTCTGTGCAACTATTGAGCTTTTCTGAGTTTGTATATAATGGAATCTGGGTTATTTACTAAATACAAGCACTTTTAACATAAAATTTGGGAAATTGCAGCTCAAACTTACAAACCTGCAACCTAATATTTGGGATTTCTGTGATTGCCAAAGTTGTGGATCAATTTCTCCCAAAACTGTTCTGATTTTTGCAAAGAATTTTTTGACTTCAGGTTTGATATGGTTGAAAAGCAAAGCATTAGAGATCTTAGCTGTTAGAGTAGTAAGTTATACCTCTGTAGTTCTTTCTTGGAAGACGAGAATGCAGCCTTTCTCCATTCCTCTATTGTTTTGTTTATAGACAATGTTGCATAATGAAAGTATGCCATCAAATTTCTTTAGAAGGTATTTTGTCAAGGCATGCAGGGTCCCCCCCCCATACTGCATCAAGTTATTTTCCTATAAACTGACCTAGTTTGATGTCTAGTTAGCTATTAATTTTATTTTTTTGATAGGTTTATCAATGACTTCAGAGTTTCTGTGTAGATTTTTGAAATGCTCTTTCTCCTTATATATTTTTTCTTCTTGGCTGTCAGCTTTGTTTTGTTTTTTCTCCCATTCACTTGATTTACTATCTGCCATCCTGATTGTAATTATATTCTGAATTTATAGATTAGTCCTTGAATGTATTGTAGTTCTTTTTGGTATGTGTTAGTTCTCTCTGACCATTCTTAAATTTCTGCATATTTGCATATGGTTTTTTTTTTTTTTTTTTTTCTCATGTTATCTTGTTTTTCTCTAATTGCTATTGCTTCCCATGGGACTTAGTTTGGTTGGAATGCATTTGGCTGCTGCTTCTATATAGGTGGTAACAGTTTTCATATTCATTCTGAGTGTTTCCAATGTTTCCTGAATAATAGTATGAAAGTTGTTTCTTATAGTTACCATATAATGATTTTTTATGTTAATATTGGTGAATGAGGACCAGTCATATTGTGAAGCTTTAACTGTTTATTTTATTTCTGTGTTGACTCGAGCAAATCTTTGCTGAGATGATTCTAATTTAGAGATCCTTTTTGAAAAGAGGAGTATGCCTTACAGTTCACAGCATTATTTATCCACTTGTTTATAAATATATAATCTAGCTGTGTATTAATTATTTGGGTTGGTGTAGGTCCATGGTTTTCTTTTTGGAATTTAGTGTTTAGGCATGGTAGCCTGTTAATGAGAAAAATCTGTTAGATATTCCTTCATTTCAGTTTGGTGAGTTGTGTAAGTATAATTTATTTCTGTCTTATTTGATCATTCATGTCTCCAGTTATTAGAATGTTGTTTGGGAATATTGGACCAAGTAAAATAGCATGTTGTAGGTGACTGGAATTTATAGGATTGTAACGAGATGATTGTTGTGCAAGGTTTGCCGTTAAATGAAGCATACATCATTCTTGGTTGGATTCTCTCTATGCTATTTAGTGATTTTAAAATATGAAGATTGAGAAGCACTCCTACATCTTCTATGATGGTATTGACATTTTTTTTCCCATAAAAATGCCACAATGAATGTCCCATTACCAGTATCATAGTATTTTATTTCTAGTTAGTTATGGTAATATGTTCTTGTATGTATATTATGTCTCTATATGTTTGGCTACAGATGCTGTCAGCTTAGGTAATTGGTTTATTTTAAGTCCTAACATAAAATCTCATTTGTTTTTGCATCTTCGTTGTTTTTTTGTTTTTTTTTGTTTTTTGTTTTTTAAGCTCTGTAGCTGATTTTTTTTTTTCTTTAAACACTGGGGCCTGAGCTTCAATTGCAGCAAAATGTGACCCTTGTTTACCCATGCAAAGGATGATATGGTTTGAATTAGTCATAGTAATCTTTTGTTGGCTTTTTTTTCCTTATCAATAAGTGCCACTTTTATAGATGAGTTGTTTGTTTCCTGACAACACATAAGGTTCTTCTGCCCAGCATCTCGTGAAGTGCGCTGTTGATCCATCTTGGGATTTATATGCCTTAACAGTTACCCTTTTTTTTTTCTTTTTTCAAATTATTTGTAAGGGTGCAGGTATATTGGATTTTTAATTTTTCCCTGCTTTTGCTTGATCAAATTTCAGACTTTATTATTTATACTTTTTACTTTTAAGTGTATATCATAATATAAATTAGGATTTGTGAGTTTAAGAGAATACAAGTCCAACAGTTCCTCTTTTTTTTTTTTTTTTTGTGGATTGATTTTATTCTTTACTTTAGCAATTAACCTTCTTAACCTTTAATTTAATTATTATATATATATTTATGCCTTTTAAAACTTCTAAGTTTTAACTTAATAGTTGAAATTGTCTCACTTGTATTTCAATGGGAGTTTGTGGGTTTTAATTTTACATCCTTATATCTGCTGTTACTTTTTCTTTACTGATTTCTCACTGTTATCAATCTTTAAATGCACTCTGTCAGCTGGAGCTGTAGAATATGCTGATGGCACTTCTGTAAAGTAAGCCCCCCCCCCCTACACACACGAGGACACCTGCTGGCTTTGGGTGGCAACCTATATTTCAGGATGGGTTTCTGGTGCCTGGCCTGGTTTCCTAAGTGGTCACAGGATTAGCAACACTCCATTTTGGCCCTACTGGGCTAGATAGCCAGTTGGAGAGGCTTGATCTGATCAATCAGTTGGTCATGTCTAGACTGATTTACTTTGATCATTTATTTAAAAAAAAAAAAAATCAAATTTTTATCACCACCTCCTTCACTATTACTATTAAAAATGCAAATATTTAGAATGATAAAAATGTTGAAATTAGTGTTAGAATTAGACACTTGTCCTACAGTTCAAGTTAAGTAAAAAAAAAAAAATCAAATTTATTATATGTATATAATTTTTTTTTTTTTTTTCTTTTCCATTGATAATCTATTCCCTACCAAAAAAATTTTTTTTTTTTTCTTACCATCACTGTTTCATGTACTGTAACTGTTGTGAAGTAAATTTGTCTACATTAAAAGATCAAAAGAAAAAGATAGCAATGTACAAAGTATATTTGTATAATATCTTAATATGAATAATAAAGTTGGATTACTTGCACCAAAGTTATAATTTAAATATAATATAGTTAATTTTTATGAGATTAAGTTATTATATTCTTTTTAAAGCAATTTATGTATCAGTTTATTATTGTAAATGAACAAACACTAATGAATTTATACATGATTAAAATGTGTGAACAACATTTCTCATATCAGTCTTGCCGAAGGTTATTAAAACCAAACTGTTTAATGTTGGCTTTATATCAAAATAAATTCATATAATTTGGATTATTGTTTTTCTACTTCATACCGTTGGATTTGCATCCATATTTACTTCCATAATTAAAATATATAATTTGATAGATGAATAAAGAATATGAAAATAAAAATTGTAACTTCTCTTGTCTGTTCATTTTGATGTTTGTATATCTTAATCATAATATATTTAAAATTGAATTCTAAATTTGCTTTTATATATATATATATATATATATATATATATATATATATATATATAGTCATTCACAGACAGATCTGTTTTGTTCTATCAGAACTCGTCAGTGTGGCTAGACAGTAGCTTCCTGTTGCTGGGATCGAAACCCGGTTGACTCAAACGCCAAGCCAAAGCTTCTAACCATTCAGCCACGAGGAGACATTAGCTTCGAAGTAAATTTTAAACGGTTATGAATCACAATTACTATTGTTTACATATATCCGTTCAACGGTTGCCGAGACCTCAATTCATCTACAAAGAGGCTTGCAATGAGCGCTAATGGCAACACGATTACTTCTTCGCCAGAGAACTCAACCCCACGGGGGTAGGGGAGTATATATCTCTATAGTCATATCTCTATAGTCATCCACACACACACACACACACATATATACTCTACTAAAAATGTAATGCACAAAATAATCTAAATAAAAAATATTTCATGTTCACAGAATCCATGATATTAAAGTGTAGGACCGACATTAAGATAGATCAGTGCATTAAAATTTGGCTTATTGAAAAAGTTGTATAAATAAATTTTATAAGAGAAATTAGAAGCAGTACTATTCCTCCAGAAAAAGACTGAACTAGCATTTATTTTTCCATAAGAATTATACAACTTTAACTTTATAATTCTTATGGAAGCCTTAAATCATGTTTTAAATCAAAATATAAAGAACTCTACAACAAAACTGAAGATACATTGTTAAAATAGATCTTATAGCCACAAATTAATTATAATGGTAGTTTATTGTAAGCAACTATAACCATTGTCACTTAGCAAAGACAAATTTGGTATCTTGTTAGATTTGTTTTTGTCCTGGAGGTGACTTGTATTATCAAAATGTTGGCTTGAATTAAACTTACCAGTAAAGTATAAATATGAAAAAGACAATTATATAATATTTGTAAGCAGTAATATATGTAAAGGATAAAATGTTAAAATATAAGAGATCTTAGCAAAATATCAATTATATATACCAACGCCAGCAATTGAACAATAGTATGTGATGTTTGTAATTGAACAATTTTTTCTCTAAATATAAATTTTGCAAAGCGATTTCAGGAATTATTTTCTATCATTACAGGTTTATTTATGAAACAGAACACCATAATGGTATAGCAGAATTGTTAGAAATCTTGGGAAGGTATGATTTTTTATTTTTTCATGAATGTGAATTTAAAAAAAAAATGATTGTCTAAAACTTACTTAGCCTCCTGACTGAATTTAAATTTTCTGAAGATGATTAAATAATCAAGTAAAAATAAGCTGTCCTGGGTATAACACTAAACTGTAACTGATCACTGTGGATTACTCTTTTAGTGTCATCACTCCTGTTCCACTCTGACCCACAGTGGTCATACCTATGGGTCAGTAGAACTGTTTAAAAATTATTTGAAAAAACTCATAAATAACTACACAAAAAAATATGTATGATGATTCCCTAACCACTAGGCATAAAATAACCCTAGAAAGGGTGATATGCTGTTACTCAATAAAAATAAGCTATTTTATTTCTTTGTTGTTCAATATACAAAACCAGGTATTGGCAGTAAAGTTTATTTCAAGATAACAATTTGTCCTATTTTTATTAAAGTTCTATATTCTTGATAACTTTACCCAAAGTTAAAAGAATTAGAATTATTTTTCTAATTTTTTTCACATGCTGAAATCCCTTGATCTAAATTTGTTTTATTTAATGTGTGACTTACATCAGCTGACTGCCAACCTTTGAACTGCAATTTAACTGTAGTATTTGTTCACTTCTCTCATCTATGTTCTTATTTATTTTGATTTTATTTTTGAAAATTAAGTTTATCAAAGTTTTGAATATGTTTATAAACTTTTTTTCTTTTCTTTTTTTTCAGTATTATTAATGGATTTGCTTTGCCATTGAAAGAAGAGCATAAAGTATTCCTACTAAAAGTATTATTACCTCTTCACAAAGTCAAATCTTTGAGTGTGTACCACCCTCAGCTAGCATACTGTGTGGTCCAGTTTCTTGAAAAAGATCCTAGTTTAACAGAACCGGTAAGTGGACTGGGGAGGCCTTTTAATATATATATAATATAAGTGTGTAGCAGCAGATTTGGGCTACAGATTTAATTTAAAAAATAAACAAAAATTAGGTGTAGATTTTTGAAGATGGGGGCCAGTACTTTTTCTTTTTTTTTTTTTTTTTCTTTTTTTTTCTTCTTTTGAGTGATGCAATGTCACTACGAGAAGGAAAAGAATATTTAATTTTTGGATAGCAAAAAAATTACAAAAGCATTGAAATTGATTTTTTTTAACCACGAAAGAAAAGCTAGAATTGGAGAAATCACTAGTCAAAACAAATGTGAGCAGGAAATAAAAGGTTACAAGAGGTCAGCTCAAGTGCAAGCTGCTAGCCTGAGAAAAAATCAACCTTGGAGAAATGGAAAATTTTGTGCTAATTTTGGAAAGTGATGACATGAATCACGCGCGGAGAAAAGGGTCATCCCCTTGCGGGGGAGAGGATAGAAAGCATGCGTGATGAGAGAAGAGGGGGAATGAAGCCCTATGGTAGCAGTCACACCAGAAGTTGTATAGACAAACCACCCATCTCCTTCAAGTAGCAGGCACAGAGATTCACTGTTGGTGTTGCAGAAAGTAACAGTGAATGGAATTAATTATTGAAGATTTAAAGAGAGGGCCATTTATGGTAAATGCCCACTTGGAAACAGAATAAACAATTATATAAACCAGAGTTTTGCCGACGGCAGTGCGGCAAGAGACCTTACAGACTTGACTTGAGGCACCTATCAAAAGGGCCTTGCACCAGACTCGGTGATAACCAGATCCTCTCACATCTCTGTTGTTTCAACAAACTGAAGAAATATTCACGTAACGCACTGAGAATACTTCGTGAGTCTAAGTGAGAAAGTCTGACCTTGGACTGACTGCTGCAAGATAGGGGCTAGATTATGAGACTTTCTGCTTGTATTTACAGGGAATGGAACATCGAAAAAACAATTATTTCATGATTGTTAACTTTTTTAATACTAAAACATAATTTCATTATTCAACCCTGTATTTGTTCATTCACCTTTTTTTTTTTTTTCCCCCCTTTTCATTATTGAATGATCAGCTGTTCTGGTTATTTCGGTTTTTGGCCTAAACACTGAATCTAGCTGTTTGGATCTAAAATTCCCAATGTGGGCAAACAGCTGATTCTGCTGAGATTTGATCTCCCCCTCTTGGGAAGGTCAGATATTGAGTGGTCAAGTGAACTCAATGGCAGACATTTTCATATTTGGTTGCCATGACCAGGTTGACCCTGAGTGAGCCGGCCAGGTGACCCATTCATATATAGATTGTTAG
This sequence comes from Sepioteuthis lessoniana, assembly GCA_963585895.1. NCBI lineage: Eukaryota > Metazoa > Mollusca > Cephalopoda > Myopsida > Loliginidae > Sepioteuthis > Sepioteuthis lessoniana. Next base: position 46,131 of record CAUZXS010006509.1, read on the forward strand.
TGTTTTCTTTTAGTTAGTACATTTGGAGTAATTAGCTTTGTTTTATATTTGTAGAACAGATTTACACTGTAAAAGGTAAACAATGACTTATAGTAACAAGTTTAAAATTGAAATTTACCATTTCACAATATTAGTTCTCAAAATCTTTTTGACCATGCTGGTGACAGAACTTATATGTGAATTATATCCTCTGCAGAGGGGTAAGTGGCCACCCACACACCAAAAAAGGGGTATCCTAAGTAGGATACTAAACTGTATCTGATGATGAGGCTCCAGTTCTGTGGAGTACCTCTTCATTAATATTACTCCTATGACCACTGACCTGGTGTGGTAGTACCTGTTAATTCTATCTATCAAATAGATCTTTTCAAAAATTATTATTATATAGGAATTCTTAAAACAATATTTTTGAATGAAAATAATTACTTGAACCACATAATTGGGTATGAATGATTACTTGGGCCATATAATTGTCTAAATAATTATTAGATGGGAATACTTGATATTACATGACACTGTAAAAACTCAAGAAACTACACAAAAAAAAATGAATGTACAATAACAAGATTTCCTGATCTCTAGACATAAAATAAGCCTAAATGAGTTGACATGCTGCTAAAACCAATCTATCTTTTAGATTAAAAAGAAAAAAATTATTTTTGGTCTCATTGTGTTCTAAGTTGAAGAACTCCTGACCATTTGAAGTAATTATTATAATCTGAATAAAGTAATCTCTTAACATTTATCCTATATTTCAAGAATCCATCTTTATATAGATAATATATATAGGCAAAGAATCTAGATAGGACCCAATTTTATGACCCTACTAAATAACCTGTGAACCTGTTCCTGATCTAACAATGGTCCATGATATTGATATTTCTGTTTAGCAAGGAGTGAAGGATCCTAATTAGTATTTCAATTCAATTATCCCATATATATATATATATATATATATATATATATATATATATATATAATTCATTAAATGTTCATCATGAACATGGATATCAAAAAATTATTCAGTTGTAAATTGAACTAGAAATAAACTCATTATGATGTACTGTTTTAACTGGATTATAGTTACAAACATGAATGTTTTGTTTAGTTGTGTGTGTGTAATATATATATATATATATATATATATATATATATATATATATATATATATATATATATATAAAATATATATATACAGATTCTTGTTGTTCATTTAAGAGATATAAGTCAGACCTCCTTGGATGCTGTTCCATTCTGCTCCATTATGTTTAATTCAAGTCTGATCTAGAACGTTGTTGTCATAAAGATATGAAAGTTATTAGAATATTTCAATTGAAAATATGAATAACTTCTAACTTGAACTGGAAAAATTTTATAGTGAAGTGTAGAGAAAACCAGATCTTACTCTTTTAAAATTACGTAAGTGAAAATATTAAACTGAAGAGACTGACGTATTTAATATTTTTTATTCTTCTCGCATTTCCTTTTATTCTTACTTAAAGTGTAAGAATAACATCTTTAATTTACACATTGATATATTGCAAGATTGAACTCTTGACTACTTTTAAGAAATATTTTCAAGCTTTGGCTAGTTTTAAATTTTTATTGAAATGTATATACTTCTAACATGTTGATATTGAAACTAATTTCAGTTTCTTCAGGTTCATAGTGATTAGTAAAGGTGATTGATTTATTAAACTATACCAAAATTGGGGGAAACGTTTTTAATTGCAAATAAAAAAATTTTTTTTTTTTTCAAATTTCAGGTGATAATGACATTATTGAAATTTTGGCCTAAAGTCCATAGCCCTAAGGAGGTAAGTAAAGTTTATTATGAAAATATACAGTTAAAGAATTTTATAATTTGACTTATTCTGTTAAAACCTTCAATCTTATAAGGGTTGGGAGGGTACTGATAAGTTGTTGACCATCCAAGGAAGGAATGGACTTATGCTTTTTTTTTTTTTTTTTTTTTTTCCCCATTTAATAAAACTGAATGACAGTTTTCAGCACTTTTGTACTTCATTACTCAGTAGTACCCTAACAATTCTACCAGATATGGGGATGCAGCCTCATGTAATTCTTCTGAAAATTATGATTAACAATGTATCCAGCAATAGAAAATCTAAAATTTGAATTAATTGATGAGACAACCACATCAAAAACTGAGTGTAAAGTTAGTCATGAAATCAATCTGGAAAGTAGGCACTGTTCTACTTTACAAACTGAGATGTTAATATTTGAAAAGAATTTTTGACATATCCTGATGTTGTATGATCACATCAATGAAATGAGTTGTATGTGTGTGTCTGTGTTTAGCCAGTCTCACCATCACAGGCAAAATGTGACACAAGGTTAATCTTTAAGTATAATATAATTGGTTTGAATTTAGTTTTCCTTAGATGTTGCTTAACCAAAGAACCCATTCTGTCCTATTTACTCATAGCTGAGGTGAGAGCAGATATTCATGAATTGGTGCAAAGTGAAACTGCCTATTACACCAAGTGTGTGTATAGTAGCTGAATGGGATATATTGTTGGAAATAGATGGTCATTGCTTTGAGGATCAGCTGTCTGAAGACAGAAATAGCAATCCAAAACATGAAGCCTAGCTTTCCATTCTCTCTAGTAACTTGATTTCCATATTTCCAAAATAAACTTCAGATTGTCCTATATTTAGGGAAAAGTTTATTTATTTCCACACTAGCTTCATGACTATTTTTGATGTGTGTGTGTTTTTTTAAAAAATTTTATTTTCAATCTTCCCAAAAAAGGGACCTTCAGGACTTTCTCCATTTCCAAGATAGTCAGTGTCTTCAATGTAATACGTTCCTGTAATCTGTCATGTAACAAGTAACAGATTCATTCTTTTGATTTATTTGTAAGATTAAGCAAATTTGTTCAGATTTTGAACCCCTGAAATGGTCAAGTGAAATAAAGCATTGAATTACTTTAAAAAAGACTTTTTTTAATTGAAGTCATAATTTAAATTTGGGATTTAACATAACATTTTTATATATACAGGTGATGTTTTTAAATGAATTGGAAGAAATCTTGGATGTGATAGAACCAGCAGAATTTGTCAAAGTAGTGCGGCCACTGTTCAGACAGTTATCTAAATGTGTTTCCAGCCCACATTTCCAAGTAAGTTTCTAAATTATTTTTTTTTAAACTTATTTTTAAGAGCAATTTTTTTTTTTTTTTTTTTTTTTTAGATCTCAAAATAAAAACAATATGTTCCTAAACCTAAATTTACCTTCTTTTTATTTGAGTGATATCTGTATCAATAAATTAGTGCTACAGCATATGGTGAGGAAATAAAAGTACTAAAGGATTAATGAGTTTCAATTCAAAACTTTATTTATAACTGAAAATTTTCATTGCTTTTTCAAACCCTGTACTGATTTCTTTTAAAATATCCTGTTTAAATGAACTTTCCCCACTCACTATAATTCAAGATTGCAGTTAAAAACAAATTTTGTTAAATAACTCGGTTGATTCTGCAAAACTATTCAACAAATTAAATCTAAGATAATCATGGAATTAATTATGGTAATGTTCTTTATAAAATATGCACAAAAAGGTGACCTTGTTTTTAGAACTTTTGATATAATTGAATTGTTGAATGTTTTTTGCTTGCTTGTAAAATTGTTCTACAGGTCTTTTAAATGTTCATTTATTTTAGGTTGCTGAGAGAGCTTTGTATTTCTGGAACAATGAATACATCCTGAGCTTAATAAGCGAGAATGTGGCTATTATTCTGCCAATAATGTTTCCGGCATTGTACATGAGCAAGGAACATTGGAACAAGTGAGTAATCTAACTTTAAAAAGTATTGGTACTCACATGTTTTCTCTAATTATCTTGATATCAAAATGAAATTGTTTGAATGTTCAGTTTTAATATCTGAAATTGATTGTCTTTCAAGATGTGAATAAACTTTATAAATAAGCAGTTTGAACACCATCATTACTAAATGCTTTACTATCATTATGATCACCTGTGATCAAAGTTTTTACTATTATCTCGTGTAAACATGGCCTTGATTTCAATTTTGCCTTGATAATTTATACATTAGCAAAAGTTAACATTAAAATCAATTAACCCATTACAGACCAGAAAAGGTGAACATGTAATAGTTATTGTAATTCTCAATGATCCAAGTACAAAACTGTTTGCATTTCACTGATACCTTTGTGGAAAGGACTGAATCCAACTCTTCTCTCCCTAGCTATGGGTAAATAGTAGGCCAAACTAGGTTCTTTAGTCTTCAAGTGGTAACTGGTATAGTTGGAAAATTCAAACCAGCTATACTCCATTTAATGATTAAAGAGCCCAGTCGGCTAGGGCTGTAGAACACATCAAATGCATCTCTACAGAGAAGTAAGATGCTCTCTCATGAGTATCCTGGATATGACATCAAACCATCTGATGGTGAGGCTCCTGCCTTGGAGATTTGGGGAATGTGGAGTACTCCTTTATTGCCATTGCTCCCAGGTCCACTATGGCTTGGGGTGGTAGTACCTGATAGTCCTATCTATGGATCAAATAGAAAAAACTGTAAAATGACTGGTGTTTAATTGTGACTGTTATATAGCAATACTTAAAAAAAAACATCTGTGTGCAAAAAAAAAAAGCTTGGGCTTTAAAAATGTTATCTACAAAATGTTTACAAAGCATGTATATTCAATATGTGTATAAAGAGGATTTGGCATTGAATAACCTACAATGGTTGATATGCCATAAAATCTAACCAAAATAATAATTGAACTTGTGCTACATTGTACTTGTATCAAAAAGTTTGAGTAAATATAGTCTTAGTCAAGGGTGACCCGATGGCTCCCTTTTCAATAGCTACTACACCGAGGTGTAAGGGAGGGTGCTACTCCTTTCCCTGGATTGCTCCACTTTACCCTTGATCCTTACCTTATAATGCTGAGGGCTAAGTAAGACAGCATCAAGTACTATTTTTTTGAGTCTTTGGTATGACTTGACTTGGAATTGAACCCTGGTCTCCCGGACCATTGGCAAACACTCAACTCATTAGACTAATGACCTGGTTGAGTTGATATATACTCAACGAAATTGAGAAAATTTTATTCTATAAATAGCACGGAGGAGATAACTTCTAAAAAATAATGTATACACAAATTAAGGTTGGTATGAAATTTATATGTAAAAAATTCCATGTCATTTATAGTACACTGGTAGGATCTAAGATATAAAGATAGCCATTTTTGTAAATGTTTCATAAATAGGATAAGTGTCTATTTGATTGAAAACTTTTTTTTTTTGTATACTGAAAACTTTTCTGAACAGTAACTTAAAACTTACTTCTGGGGCTTTTTATTTTTCAGGACAATCCATGGCTTAATATACAACGCTTTGAAATTATTTATGGAGATGAATCAAAAGTTATTTGATGATTGTACCATGCAATACAAAGCAGAAAGGCAAAGGTGGGACTTTATTTTTCCTTATTTTGATATTTGTAACTATCAATTCAGTAACAATATTTAGATTTTCAGCAATAAATCACCCAGAGGTTATTGATATGCCATTTAATAAATCAAATCCATCTAAGTATTGTAATGACTTATCACTACTTAATAGTACCTGATTGAGATCATAGAAAGACAAGGCTTGTCTGTGATGTCACAAAAGTAGTCAATGAGGTTAGTGAGACAAGCAATAATCATAATGTAATAATGTTGATAATGAACAACTGTTAACTAAAAAGGTTTTAGAAAACTTTAAAATTATATTTGAAAAAGATACAGGGTTGAATATTATACTGATCTTAATTTAATATTCACTTTTAAAAAAATAAATTGTTGCTGAATACTTTCTAAATAAACTAAGCATGTTAAATTTCATTGAATTATAAAGACTGAAATTTATTCCTTTTTAATTTTCAAATTTGAAAACAATTTTTTAAAGACTATAATCAGCATTGTTTTAATTTGCATGTTATTTTTATTTTAATGATTATTCTCTAAAGTTACAATATTATTAAATACTTATTCAGCAATTATTTAAGTTTTCTTAGATACTACAAGTGAATTATAGAGAACAAACAATTATTAAAGAAACACAAATTACAAGTACATGATGAATCTTTAAAAAAAAAAAACAAATAAATTACATATATGCCAAATTTTATTTAAAAGAATTTAAAAATCAAATAGTTATAGAAAAAAGTTACAGATAGAAAGGAGGGCAGAATGTCTTCTCTTTTGACATTCTCAAACAGATCAAACTATTCACCTTGAAAAATCTTTCTGAAAGCAAAATCTTTACATTCTATTAGAATGTGTTTAATGGTGAAAGGCGATTGACATGCATGTCAAACATTGTTTGTTGTTGATGTTTCAAGAATGAGTGAACCTTGTTATGACCAATATACAATTGGGATATTATGACTTGTTCTCTTCTTGATTTTTGGAAGGCTCATCTCCATTCTCCCAAAGTAAAGCTGTTTATTGTGGATGTTATTATTCCAGCATTATTGTGTGAAGTTTGATTTTGGGTTTCAGGTCAGTATATGGAATCCTTAAATTGTCAGAGGTCAGATCTAAGGTTGATTTTGCTGCCAAGTCTGCTCTTTCATTTCCTCTCACAACAGTGTGGCTTGGGATCCAGCATATAATTATTTCTTTATGATTGGACATTGAGTTTAGTCTACTCAACAGTTTAATAATTAGAGGATTATCAAGTTTATTTATTACTTAATGATAGTAAAACCAAGAGCAAGTCTGAGAATATGATAAAATTCTAATGTTTGTTCTTTAAGATGTTGAGAGCTTGGGCTTCTGCTGTGAAGATGGAGCTTTCCATTGGAAGGGCTTTCTTGATAAATTGTTCTATTTAGAACAGCTGTATAAGCCATTTCGTCATTGACCTTGGAGGCATCCGTAAAGACATATAAGTGGTTGAGATGGTGTTGGAGGATATTGTGAAATTTCTCCTGTAATGTGATTAGTTTTGTTTTAGGGAGTTCATTCAGTTCAAAGATCATTTTGGGTTTTTTAATGATCCAAGGTGGTGTTTGAGGTAGGAGGCTTTCATGTATATCATTTAGAGAGATATTGGATTCTTTCAGAGTAGATTTCATCCAAAGGCCAAAAGGTTTTATGGATTTTTTTTCTCAAAGTGTTGCTTGTATTTGGGGTTGAGGATGCAGTCATTAGTTGGGTTGAGCCTCAGTGTATATCATTAGGATATGAAAGAGAACCTCTTAATCCCCTGAAAATAACTTTATTTTGAATATTTTTTCCATATCATCTCTTCCCATTAATAAATTTTTTCAACTGTTGCATTTAATTTTCTTAAAAACTGCATAACATTAGTCTGTTGAGTAAAGTATAACAGCATCTCTGCATTTATCATCATCCTCTTTTAACATCAATTCTAAATGTTGACAATTCTCTTTATGTTCTCATGTTGAAAATGTAATTCACATACCTAAAGAGATTTTTAAAACCAAACCTTTTAAATTCTTGTATTAAAAAAAATCTAAAAGGTAGTGAGCAAAAATCTACAATATGAACCATTTTTCTGGGGAAAATGAAGTGTTCTAACATTTTCAAGGAACATTTATTAATTCAATGAAGCTAGATAAAGATAAATATCTTTTAATGTTAAGACATTTTAAAAATTAGAATAATCATTTTTTTATGAATTCTAAAAAAATTGTTAGAATTACATTTTATGTCCATAAAGATACTCTTATGAATTTATATTGAAAATGAAGTTTTTTTTTCCAAGAAATAAGGTTTTTAGCTTTTAACAACTTAGATTTATCTGTCATAACTTTGTCTTTATGTATTGTGAATTACAAGCACATGAAATTTAATCATTAAACTTTGAATTAAATTAACTTGATTTTAGTTACAAAAATTCCCACTCCTAAATTTAGTAGTAAAATCCATTCTTTTGATTGAACAAGTCCATATATATATAATATTTTCTTTCAGAAAAGAAAACACATGGACTTTTTATAATTTCCTTTGCAACAAGACGTTTTTGTTTATATATTGATTTAATATTTAAAAGAAAGAAAAATAGATAAAACATAAAAAAAAATCTAATACACTAACATTTTTCTTAAAAGTTGGAAAGACTCAAAATAGTGATGTCATGTTTTCCCTCCTCCACAGAACTGGCCTTTTTTTTTTTTTCTATTGTCTCAACCTGATGCAGTTTAGTGTTTCTTCTCTCCTTTAAGTAAAATTTTTGACATAATACTCAATCCTTTATTTGAAAAGTAAAGAATTTTTATAGCTTTAAAAGATTTTTGAAATTCAAAGATAGTGAAGAGGAGATGGAAACTTGAAGTGGGCATTACAATCTTGAAAACTTTGAAAGGTCTTTTGGGTGCAGTTTACAGATAATTTGTATCAATTCACATACCAAAACTCCTTTTCAGAACTTGTTTCTGGTTTGGAGATCAAACACTTGGGAAATGGTGGCTGTTCTTTCTTCTAACATTGCTTGAATGGAACCCTTCTAATGATTTTTAAAAAAATTCAGAAGGTCCTGTTTTATTCTTTATTTGTACATAGTTCTTTCAAGTGTACATAGGTTGCTTTCTATCTAGGCTATCGAGTATAGTTTTTGGTGAAAGGAAATATGGATGTCTATATGAATGAAATGAACCAAATTTTTTTGTGATTGAAATATGAAAAAAATTGCATATGGCACTTAAGGGTTAAATAAATTAGTGAAAACCTACAATTTCCACATCATTTATCTCATCCTTCCAATTTTCATTTTTGTATGTAAATGTATAAAGTTACAAGACATGTATTGAGTAACTTTTTTCTATCAGCTTACACTGGGTTGCCAGTAAAATTTAACCGGTCACTTAAAATCTTTTCAAAATTGAAGACATTAGGATAATCATGAATTATTTCCCTTTTTGTATGAAATCTATGAACATGATTTACAATTGTTGGCATGTTATTTCATCTCACTATAGAAGCATTACTTGGTAAAATATTGAATTTAAACATTTACAGTAAATCCCACTCTCCAACACAGGCACACTTTATATACTTATCACATCAGGTACATCTTGTCACATATGATTGTGCAACAGCATATAGTTTTGGAACTAATTGTTTTAGATAAACTCTTAGTAACAAACTTTAATACTTTGTTACTTTTGGATATTTTATTTTTGATATTCAAAGTATTAGTCTTTTCAAGAGTTATTGTATTTTAACAAAACAGTGGTTTATCTGCCAACCCTGATTGCTCAAAAAGAAAAAAACAATTTTAGGTTTTTCCAAATATATTTTTGCTCAATTAGGACACAAAGACCTTTTGGGTATTTGGTGTTAATGTTTTTGAACTGATTTAAGCAAATATACTGCTCAAGTCTTGAAATTTTCTCATTGTCTTCTAAAATAGCTATAAATCTGTTTTGAATATCTATTGCTTCACTAGTTTTTTGTTTTTATAGTTTTCAGAATACTTATTTTCAGTGCCTTTTTATTCAATTTTATCATGAAAATTTTAATTTTCAGTGAATGGCTTAGTTTACACATTGTGACTAGACTTTATTTTTATGATTAAATGTTACTGATTTTCATATTTACTAAAGTTTAAAAAATACTAAATAAAATTACAGCTGCTAAAATTTTGTCTTGAATATTGAATTTTTTTTCATCTAGAGAGAAAGAAAGAAACAAGCAGAGAGATGATGCATGGAACAAGGTCCAAAATTTAGCCATGACAAATCCCAAGGTAATCTTTTGTTTTTGTTTTTTTGCATCTGCTTTCAAATTTCTTTTAATTTGTCTCAATTTTAGATGAAACATTTTCATTTAACATTAGACTTTAAAAAAAAAAAAAATTAAACCATATAGATTAGAAAAATTCATATGCATAATATTTTCCTGCAGTCTTGTTCAAAACTTTGGAAGACAATATTGAAAGAAAATTAGATATGATAGCACAATGTTAGGCAGCCTTTTTTACCCTTTTCTAATAATTTGGATTACAAATATTGACATAATTTACCTTAATTAATATAATCTTTTGTCTGAATAATACACATTTCAATACTGTAGTAATAATTGTTTGCTAGTTTCATAATAGATTCTTTCTACCGTAATTATCAGCAAAACTAGTCCTTATAGGTGTTGACATGCTAAAATATTCTTTTTAGTGATCAGATTAAGATACAAGAATTAAAACAGATTTATTTTGTTATTTAACTATTCTTTCTGACTACTTGGTAATTTTATTTCTTAATTCTTGGCTTTACTTATGTAATTTTTACAATTTTTCAAATGTTTTTAAAAAATTACTTTTTGCTGAATTTAAAATTAGAACTCTTAATGTCTCCATGTCTATGAAACATCTTTTTGCAATAATGCTGTTGACAGTGTCTAGTTGACAAAATGTTAATTTTCAAAAATTAAAAAAAATTACTTTGAAAAATATCCTTTTGATAAAAGTCCACATTGAAAAGCAGTGGCACAGATTTTTACATGTATTACAATACCTAATTTATTAATAGCTTATTTTATTTTAATGTGAGTTAAATTTATTTGTTCACTGTTGTATAATTAACATTCTCTGTATGTTGCTTGCTTGCTTTGTGTGTGTTAAAAAAGGCATTTTGATTAAATGGCTCTATAGAATTATACATCTATACAACTCTTGCTGATTTTTTTTTTTTTTTTTTTTTTTTTAAGACTACTTTAAACCTATCTCAAGGTATCTTGCATAGTGTAATGGTTAGCAGACATTGCTTGTGAGTTTGATTCTCACCATGTCTTTCATTCTGGCTTTGCCACATTTACACTAAATTATGTAAATGACTACCCTAACTCTGGAAAAAACTATTTAAAAATAAATTATTTTTGACAAAACTTTAAAATAATCTAAAACTAGTTTATCGCATACTTGTTTCCTTTCATGATTGTTATTGCGATGCTAAATCTTGAAACGGTAATTTGATGAATATATTGATTACCTCCCTTCATCAGGTGATGATAAAGTCACCTTTATGTATTGCTTCCTTAGTTACTGCTGGCCATATCCATTGATAGCTATTTTATATATACAGCCCCCGACCCTCCCAAAAAATCATTGCCCAGCATGGCAGGGTAAGGCCCATTACTGAAGTTGTGGGAAAAGCCTGTCCTAAATTAAACTGAGAAAAAGACTGACAAAATGGAATTTCTTGGATTAGTGTTTAATTTTCAAATTCTTAATTTCATGTATTCATTTATTAGTTACATTTACTAAATTTATGCTTTGAATCCATTCATAATCGTTCAGTGATAGCCCCCTCCCTCTCTTCTCTTATTCTGTCTCTCTTCTCTTATTCTGTCTCTCTTCTCTTCTTATTCTGTCTCTCTTCTCTTCTTATTCTGTCTCTCTTCTCTTCTTATTCTGTCTCTCTTCTCTTCTTATTCTGTCTCTCTTCTCTTCCTTATTCTGTCTCTCTTCTCTTCCTTATTCTGTCTCTCTTCTCTTCCTTATTCTGTCTCTCTTCTCTTCCTTATTCTGTCTCTCTTCTCTTCCTTATTCTGTCTCTCTCTCTTTCTTATTCTGTCTCTCTCTCTTCCTTATTCTGTCTCTCTCTCTTTCTTATTCTGTCTCTCTCTCTTTCTTATTCTGTCTCTCTCTCTTTCTTATTCTGTCTCTCTCTCTTTCTTATTCTGTCTCTCTCTCTTTCTTATTCTGTCTCTCTCTCTCTCTTATTCTGTCTCTCTCTCTCTCTTATTCTGTCTCTCTCTCTTTCTTATTCTGTCTCTCTCTCTTTCTTATTCTGTCTCTCTCTCTTTCTTATTCTGTCTCTCTCTCTTTCTTATTCTGTCGCTCTCTCTTTCTTATTCTGTCGCTCTCTCTTTCTTATTCTGTCGCTCTCTCTTTCTTATTCTGTCGCTCTCTCTTTCTTATTCTGTCGCTCTCTCTTTCTTATTCTGTCGCTCTCTCTTTCTTATTCTGTCGCTCTCTCTTTCTTATTCTGTCGCTCTCTCTTCCTTATTCTGTCGCTCTCTCTCTCTCTCTCTTATTCTCGCTCTCTCTCTCTCTCTCTCTCTTATTCTCGCTCTCTCTCTCTCTCTCTCTCTCTCTCTTATTCTCTCTCTCTCTCTCTCTCTCTCTCTTATTCTCTCTCTCTCTCTCTCTCTCTCTTATTCTCGCTCTCTCTCTCTCTCTTTCTTATTCTCGCTCTCTCTCTCTCTTTCTTATTCTTATTCTCGCTCTCTCTCTCTTATTCTCTCTCTCTCTCTCTTATTCTCTCTCTCTCTCTTATTCTCTCTTATTCTGTGTGTGTCTCTCTCTCTTATTCTGTCTCGTTAAATTGATCTGTAATCCCCCAGTGAGCTAAACTTTAAAACTTGCCCAAACACCAAGAGAAAAACCTTGACTAATCTTCACTTCTCACAATTGGAAGTTGGTAATTATTCAAATGTTGTTGATAATACTGAATTAGAAAATAATTTAGTTTGTAGTGTAACTAATAATAAACAAAAATTAAATTTAGCTTTTCATTGTCTGCTATAATTTTCATTTCTTTCCAGCTTTACCCAACAAAATGACTTTCTTTAACCTATAATTACTCTTCACATGAGCTTAATAACGTTAAACATAATTTTTTTCATAATTAATAAAACATTAACATTTTTCATAACTCACAAAAATTGGTTACATTGTTCTGTTTACTAGCTTAAACATTTGTTAATTAAATTCATCTCTTCTATTAAGGGATAGAATTTTGTAGTACTATTCACTGTCTAGAATCTATAGCTGTTCACTCTTTAAGTTTTCAGTGCTCCACTTCCTGTCCATTTGATTAGTGTAATAAAGAACTTAAAGAAAAAGAATTAGGTCCATTATGTAGGTGTGCAAATAAAAGTAAATATATTTATTACATTTGATATGAAGACTATTTGTTCTCTTTGCCTAATGGTCAATTTAATTCAGTCTGTGTTTATACATAGCTTAATTGAAGCTTTGTTTTCTTCTATAGTTTAAAACCATATCCCTGCTCAAGTCACCTACTGACTCCGTACCACGTCCTCCTCCTGAAAATAACCAGCATAATAACTCTAATAGCATTGCAGATGAAATGGGAGATGTGGTAGCCAGTTTAGGTAGATTAGAATCTGAAGCTAAAGAGGTAAGTAATTAGCAACAATATTTTCTTAAATAATTTTAAAAAATGCAACAACTAAATTGTATTTTTCAAAATTTTTCATTGTATAATGCAATTCTGTAGCCCTCAGTAATTTTTTAATTTTTAAACTTTTATTGAAGACAAAAGCTTCAGAAACCAATTTGAGAATTTGTTCATCTTCAATTGAGATGTATAACTTGATTTCATTCTTATTAACAACTATGAGAATATTGAACTATTGGAAAAAAGAACCAATTTTTTTTCCTAATTGTTTTCTAAGATTAAATTACTCATCAAAAGCTTTTTGGAGAATGAAACAAAACTATTCATAAAGTTAAATTTACATTTTTCAAATTCATAATTTAAATAAGTCATAAGCACAATTTTAAACTTAGTTTTATGATAGGTGTTTCTAATTATATTAACATGATTGTCATAGACAGTTGTAATGTTCCTAATATTTTTTCCTAAAATTTTTCTAAACTATTACCTGATGAAGCTTATACAGAGCAAAACAATACATAAATGTGGCCAATTTAGTTTTCACATCTTATTTCTCTTTCACTCTGTTGGATATCAATATTTTTATCCTTTTTAATCAGTAGTTCTCTCACCATGACCTCATAAAATAAACTTCTTGTCAAAGGTAAATTTAATGTCCTGTTTTGACAACAGAAATTGTACACATTTGAAAGCTCTAATCTGTTGGGTTCCTGTTTTATATATCTTAAATCTTGTATGGAAAATATGTAATAAAACTGCACATTTCAGTAGTAGTGACACTTATAAGTAAGGTCTGTATTAGGTTGCTAACTAGTCATATCAGTTATTTAAAACATGTACACACAAAAATTACATTGTCTGGGTCAAAAAGGAATGATACATCTGAAAGTATTTAACAATTATATGAACAGAAAACTTGAATGATGACCATGAAAGCAATGGTGTGACCTCTGCTAACAGTAAAAACTGACTAGGCTGAAATAGGTGGGAGGTGGCCAAATTTGAGGAACCCTTGTATTTATGCAAATTTTAATAGGTTATTTATGATCCTCTTATTTTGGTATTTATGATGCAAGTCTTTTATTTTCAGAATTATAATTTTGAGTTTGTTGTAAACATGTTCTTATCGAAACTCTCTTTAAGATTTTTAGATTATTATTATACTGGTCCCATAACCTAGTTTGAGGGTGCTACTCGTGTTGCAGAAATAAACAGAAATAACCTGATAGCACATCCTTTTCCAGGTATACCATTAGTTTGAAATCAGTGTTTCTTTAGACTGGTTGCCATAAAGGTTAATGAGCCAGTCTGCCCTGCTATTTATGCCTTTCCTTAGTGTTAGCACTATACGAAACACAAAGAAGCCTTGTTCAGGATTTGAACTTAAGTCGCAAAGTCCACTTCCTATGACTAACCATTACACCATGAGTGCCTCAAAAAAAAAAAAAAAAACATACAAGCATTTCAACCTTTTGCAGGCATTTTTTTTGCAGTAGCTCAATGTAAAGCATTTTTCTATTGGCTGCTTGTTGACCAATTCAGTGTTAATGTCTAGAAAATGATTAGCCCACTTAACAGAATTTAAAAAAAAATCCGCGTGTGAAAGGGTTAATTGATGAAATTCTAAATCTAAGGCAATTGTTAATTATTAATCTTTTTCATCTTGATTTCAGTGGTTTTTTATTGCAACTACTCAGTCATTCTATGGCTGTTAATAAACAGCACAGATCAGAAATAGTTTTTGTCAAGACTAACTTGACAAGTCCCAACAGGCTGTTTTGTTTGCCAACAATTTTTCTTAATTTGCTGCTGTATTTTTTGTTTACATTCTACAACTTTTATTAAAAGTTGGTCTGAGTAATTGTGATATAAAGCAACTAAAATCAAAAGGAAAGTGGAATGTTGAAACCTAACAATGTTTCATCTAATAGTAAAATTAAATATAACTAATGCACTTGTTTACATATTGCTTTGTTAGTAAAACCTGAATTAATTTCCTTTTAAGAGTATTTTTCTGCTCAGTTTATTCAGATTTGTTAAATTGATTTTTTTTTTTTTTTTTTTTTTTTTTTTTAATCAAAAAGTCTACCATGTTTTACTGTATTGTATTTTGTTTTTGAAAGTTTATGAATAAAACAAGATTAAATTTAAAGATTTTCTTAAAACTTGCTTGCATGAATACTCTGGGAATAGGAATAATCTTTGACAAGTTTAATACACAATTAGAAAATGATCTTATTTATTGATTGCACTCTTTAAAAATCTTTTTTAATTTAAAATCTATTTAAATGTTTCCAGTGACAATTTAAAAAATTTCTAGGCTGAGAGTGCAATATAAAATAACAAGATTCTAAATCTTAAAGATGATTATTCCAAAATAGTTTTCTTGGTTTAGAGAAGCTGTTTTGAACCATACTACAGGCTTGCTAGATTATCTAGCAAATTTCACAAATATGTTTAAAGGCAATCAAAGATTTTCAGAGATATTGAAATGTATATTTTAAAAAGACTGTGATACCTCCCAATTTTCTGTAAATGAACTTTAAAACAATTATTTCTGTATTTACATAAATTTTTGTATTGATTATCCTTTAAAGGAAACATTTTTTATTTTATTTTTTGTAAATTCATTGGAATTAAACCAAGAAATGAATTTTGTAAATATCCTTTTAGTTAGTAAAAATGTCTGATCTTTGTAATCCCTCTCACAAAAAAAACAAGAAACTGGTATTAGAAGTAAATAAAATAAATTTTCATGCTTTTTTTCTCTTAACTTGTTTGGCTAGTTTTGCATAAAATCATTAGTACATTTAGCATGTATTATTACTAAGAGTACTTATTAGTTTTTGATTTTTTTACTTTATTTTAATTTTTTTTTTAAATAGAAGTATACTGTTTTTGTTCATGAATATCATCTTTTTTTTTTCCTTTCTTTCTTTTTCTCCAGCTACAGAAGAAGAAGTGCAAAGATAAGCCATTACTACGAAGGAAATCAGAACTACCACATGACATGACAACATTAAAAGCATTGGAAACTCACAAACGACCCGAAGAATTTCTGAGTTCAGCATCTGAACAACAACAACAACAAGCTGCTAACTGACTGCTTAATACTATAACTATTATTACTACTATATTATAATTACTACTACTACTACCACTACTACTAAAAGTACTGTATATGGGGAAGTGGTCCAAGGCTAGTTAGACAATGGCACTTCCTCCTTGTCACATGTATTGTATATTGCTAATCTGTGTGCTGCATGCTTATACTTACTATGCTATATAATACAGTAAGTAGTAGCCCAAATAATAATTAAGTGCAGCAAGTGAATCCGATTCTCTTAAAGTGTTTTGATTCTCATGGATTCATTTTTCCCTCTCCCAAAACAATTTTTTTTATCTTCAAAAAGCAGAAATAAAACTCTTATTTTTCATTTCCACCCATTTGTCATTTTAATTTAAATTGAAGAAAGAAAAACGTGAAAGTTAATAGCCAATCAAAATTAGCAATTTGATAAATCAGACTTTTAATGAACACTTCCACAAACAATAAAATTGTGTTGAGCAAAACTGGTTTAACACTTTTGTATATTATAACTGGAAAAGTCCATTGACTGGGAACTTTTTGCAATGTGTGAGTGTGCACACACACACACACACATATATATATATATATATATATATATATATATATATATATAATCACACGCACACACATAAAATGCCTTTTTGTATTTTTATGTTCACTTTGCACACACAATCCCATGGTCACTCATCCAGTCAAATCTTACAGAAATAACAAAACTGTTAAAATAAGTATTGTTTGCTCTAGCCATAGACTCAGTACAGTGACCTATCAAGTGCTTGGACACTCAATAGCCGAACATATCAGTTCTTTGTACATTTACTATTGATCAGAAACAAAACTTAAATCAAGTACCGCCTTTTTTTAAAAGATAATGAGCAATCAGTCTTGCATGCTTTGTGCTAAAGAGCTTGGTTAATTCCACTGATTGGCATTGGCACTTTCATGATCTCATGCGAGAACTTCTAATTTTGTTATATAAATTTTTATTTTATTTTTTTCACTTTAGGAGAAAAAATAATAAAATAAATGATAAGAAATGTTAGCCATTTGTCTCTATGGCTTCAGCATATGTTTCTAATATGAAATTTCTCATGTGAAAGAGGAAAATGATAGTTTTTTTTTTTTTTTTAAATTTCATTCTTCATCTGTCCTATCCCAAACCTCTTTCTTTCTGCATGAACTTTTCTATAAATCATCATAGCATAAAACACTCATCTTTCAACTGTAGTCTATTAAATTAAAAGAAATACCTTAAAATAACATCTTATGTACTTAAATTCTAGTACAAGTTTTTATCAAAATGGCAATTTCCATGCAGTTACATTAAAAAAAAAAAAAAAAAAAAATTAGAACCAATAACTTACTAATTTTTACATACACATATACACACTCGCTCTTTTGCCTGTTGAGTATCTCCAATCATTTACTGATATAGTTGTATACAATGCATGTGACTGTGCCTACCTATGAACAGGACCAAATTTTGCCAATAACTGACCGAACTGCAGCAGGGATTTTCTTTAATTTAAGATTTTATATATATATATATATATATATATATATATATATATATATATATATAAAATTTTATTTTATTTATTTATTTTTTTTTTTATTTTTTATTTTTTTTAAGGAAATGCAGATGTTGAATTTACTGGCCAATTGATCATTTGTTGGGACTTTTTTTTCTCAGTTTTAAAGATGGTAATTGCTGTAAATGCAATTCATTTGGACCTCTGTCTACATAATGTACCTACTACTGTTATTGCCTCTAGTAATGAATGTGCTACTAAGTGAGTGTAATATTGTAGGTTATCAGTCACTGTTCGCTTCATAATTTTGGGGGGTTGGATGGGGGTAGTCTCTTGTTGACTGATAATCAATCATGTAATATGTACAAATTAGTTTTGCTCAGTATAATTTATTTTCCTCTATTTAGGGGCAGGGAGGGGGTTTCTAAAAGGCCCTTTTTTTCTCCTTTACTTTTTCTTTTTGTGTCAATTAAAATATTCAGGAAATGTGATGTCCAGAAATTATTTAGTTACGTAATGGACATAATATTGTATTGAATATGAAAATATGGGTAAAATAAAAAGTGACACTCAAATTCAGGAAAGTGTTCAATGAAAAAATTTAATGTGAATAAATTTAGTAAAATCAAGTTGGGAGGATAGTGGGAAATATTAAGGCACAAGATAACTTGATTTTTCAACCATTTAATCATTTCTTAATTTTCTAGTTTTTGTATTCATTCTGCATTTTTTTGTATAGGACTTTCTTCTAAAAGTTGAAGTATTAATAAATTTCCTTTTTTTTTTTTTTTTTTTTTTTTTAACTTTTGGTGTAGGATTTGGTGCTATTTGTGATGGTTCGGAACTATTTTTTGAGAAACTAGATTTTGCATCAGTTATCAAGTATAAAAAATAAAAAGCAAAAAAAATTAACTTAATTGTATATTTCTTAGATTTTTATACTTTTCTTGGATAAATGGAAATAAATTTATCTATTACATTATAACATTAATTTGGTACTTAAACTTTTAAAAAACTTTATTTGTTTTGAGTATTCAATGATTTATTTTTAAATGATCTTCAATGTTATTTTTTGTATTGTTAAATTGATGTAAAGTTATTTATAAATTTGAATTGGTTGCTCATTGTGGTGTCATGGTCAGCAAACTAGTCTCTCAGACCATTTATGACTGAGTGAGTTCCATTCTCATTAGGTGTCCCATGATATATTGGTGGCCTTGTGTCAAATCTAGTTAGTTTTTTTTTTTTTTTTTTTTTTTTTTATTTCAAGGTGCCTCATGTGGTTATAATGGTTAGCAATCTAGACTGGCACACCATTACAAGTGAGTTCAGTCATCAGTGAGTGCCCCACCTGGCCTTGTGTCAAACTTTTTTAAAAATATAATCTTGGCAATTATAAGTTCTGAAATATTACTAACAAGTGTTATTTAGTAACAAAGTGTTACTAACAGTGCAATTACAAAATAACCCTTCCTTCTCAAAGAAATAACTTTAAATTTGTTTATACTTTTCAAAATAGATTTTTTTTTTATATATATATACATATACAGGCATTCTTTGTAGGCTTTTTAATTTCAAAAAACAAACTATGAATGGGTAATTAAAATAATACTCTTTTTTGGTTTTTATTTATTTTTGGTATTTACAATTTTTTTTACTAGGGCACCAGATTACATTCAAAAGTTAAGGTATGTGTCTGTGTTCACAAAACAAATAAATGGGTCCTGTATTAATAATTTTCCATAGAAATCATTGATGTTTTTTTTTTTTCTTTTTTTTTTTTTTAATATACAAGGAAGAACAAAAATCATGATGTGATTGGGGTGTATAATTAAAATTGGTGGGTACACTTTGAATATTTTACTTTAAATGGAAAGTGAAAAGGAGTCAAAGCAGTATGTAAAATAAAATCATTGATATTATAATTCTCATACCATCTTAATGCTTACAGTACAAAATTTATTTAAAAAAAAACAAAAGAAAAAAAAACAAAAACAAAACTGAGATTTTAAAAAATCTAAATTGCAATTGGCTTAATTTCTTTTTAAAAAAATATGGGAGTTGATTTAATTTAAAAAAAATGCTTAACTTGGTTGACACGCAAGTGTTGAGAATTGATGTGAAAATGTGGACAGGTAACACCTCAGTTGTGGCTAGCCTCGCGTAGTAATATTGTCTTCTACTTTACAGCTCTTGCCTATTCTACTAAAAATAAATGAATATAAAAAGATACTAACTGCTGGGTTTTTGTTTTTTGTTTTTTTTGTTTTTGTTTTTATCTTCAATATTATGGCATAATCTTAGTATGTGATATGAAATGCCGATCAGCTTTTGAGAATTATTTAAAAGAAAATTACCAACAAATTACCCAACATTTCTGGAGTTTAATAAAAAACCAGCTGTACATGTATCATTCCCCCTCCCTCTAAATTATAAAATTGGGGATACAAAAGATTTTTAAAAGAAATAAAATCTCAGAGGAAGTTGTAGTTATGCTGCCATGTTTTTTTTAGTTCAAACTATCAATGAATAAAATATCAAGAAAAGTTAAGCACTGTTTCATTTTCTTAGTTTTGTCGTATTCCTTGCCATGATTTGAATGCAATAAATTCTGGGAGTTTTAAAAAAGTTTATTTTTGTGAGCATAAAACTTCTTTTAAAAAAAATGGTGGCACTTTTCTTATTTTTTCTTTTACTTTTTTTTCTTTCTTTTTGAAATTTGCTGGTGTTTTGCTACTCATACAGTTGCCACTCACTAATAATTCATATCAATTAACTTTGAGTTTTTTTTGTTTTTTGTTATTGTTTTTTTGGTTTGTTTTCTCAATTTTTTTCAGTTATGTATTAGACACAACACATTTGTCATATCCTTTTCCACTTCATTCTACAAGGCTTATCTTTTCAATGACTTTTTCATGATCATTAAAAAACAAAAAACTTGCACATGAATAAAAATATTTCACTCTATCATCCTGTTTAAATTATAAGATTTAAACTTGAAAAATTTAACAGCACTTTAAAGATCTTATTATGGCTGTGGTAGAGTGAGAATGAAGACCACAAGGTCATTTTTTTTTTGTCCTCTCATTCTTTGGACCAGGTTGCATATATGGCCCAAGGCTACTTATACCAGCTTATGAGAAAAATCTACATTCTCAGAGTGGTATAAATTATTAGTTTGTTCATTTTTCATTATTTTAATAAAAATTTTGTGTAGAAAAATTATTTAATCCTTATTGCAGTTCATTTGTTTATACATGGTTTGGAAGAAGAAAAAAAAATCGGCTCTTTTTATATTTATTTATTTATATATAATATATATATATATATATATATATATATATAAAATTCTTAAAGGCTGGCACTAATCTAAAGTGATATCCAATTTATGATAGCAAATTCAAAAAGTTTTCTCCCTTGGGAAATTACTATGATTAGGGTGTGCAGTGACCCCACAATTAAATTGGATTAGAATCACTTAGCATTTTAACATATTTGTGCAAACAAAAAATCATATTGGATAAAAGTAATCTCACTTAATCTTCATTTATCTATCACTTGCGTAAAGGATTTTAAAAGTACAGGTACTTTGAAGTTTAGGGATTATTTTCCTTCAAACTATATATTAGATGCATGTAACTAATTGCATTTTTTTCTTTTATGTATTAAACAATAATTTTTCTCTAAGTTTGTAATTATTTAGGAATTAACATTTAACAAACCAGTTAAGTGATTTTTGGTGTCTTATGTAACTTAAAAATTATTTTAGTATTTATGAAGAGAAATATTGCTTTCTAGGAAGAAGGAAATGTGTCCATAAAGTTCCTTTCTTGGATTGAAAATAGCAAAAACGAATGATAATACATTTATAAGTTTAGAGTGAGGGGAGGTCATGACTCGGAAATAAACTTTTAAAAAGTATTATCATAATCTGATACCTTTTTTCGCTCCTCTCTTGGTGAAAATACCCTGAAAATTTAATGATCTGTGAACCTTCATTATGGCAGGTTCTTTCTAATACTCTATTCTGCTATCATAGCAAACATTGAAAACTTTGTTATCTACACAGGACTATTTTAGTTACATAAGCCTATGAACAGATGTCATCCTCAATACCCAACAATATACCCTTTCAAGAAAGTCAAAGGTCAAATATTTCTAACCTTGTTCTTTCAGCAGTGTTGGTGAAGGGTGGATGGAAATTCTCACTTTCTGCTTTCATTTCCATTTACCTACCCCCCCTTCACCATAATCTTATTCTTTCTCATCATTTTCAATTTCTTAATGATACGTAGATATTTTTTGTAAATATCCTTGTAATTACTTTTTGTGTGGAATGACTGACTAAATCATACTTGTCTTTTTTGCTTATCTCATTCCAATTTTGCAAAGTCATGTACATCTACACACACACACTACTATATAGATATATTAATTCTAAAATCAGTAAAACTAGTATTATTTTAATATGGTTCTGTATATCAAGGTCTTTTTCTATTTGCTAAATCAAGGAAGTAACTAGTTTTTTTATACTGAAATTTATGTTAAATCATATAAAATAAGTAGTTCCTTTCAAAACATACTCATGTGCACAGACCAAATTCAAGATTTGGTGCCAAACTTTATTTTCAGTTTAAATGAAGAATTCATGGTTTTTCTTTAAAAAAATTTTTTCCTTGGGCTTTTGTCATAGATTGAAGGACTTATTGATAATTGGAATTCTTTATGAAACAAAAACTTTTTTTTTTTTTTTTTTTTTTTTTCTGATACCAAAAAAGTCTGAGTTTTCTCCCTTGCATTGAGTTTCTAAGCTAAGTTTGTTTCCAACACAAAACTAAATTAATTTGTATTAAAAAGGATATTAAAAATTTCTCTACATATATTGATAGATTTAATTTTTCTTTAAGTTGATAAGGAAACAATTTAATTAAAACAAAAATCATTTAAACCGTCTCTCCTCTCATTACAATGTCTTTTTATTTATTTTGGAACTTTATCATTGTTTTCTATCGTCAATTCAATCTATGAATTTTTTTTAATGTATAAATTTTAAAAAATTGACTTTTGGCACTTTAAAGGCTCTTTTCAAAATCCAAATATTACTACATAGAAATTGTGATATAATTATTTTTTCATTTCATTTTTACAAGTTTTTTTCTTTCCCCAGCCCAAGATAAATTCATGAAACTTTTTTTTTTTTTTTTTTTTTTTTTTTTTTTTTTTTTGAGGGGAGTCACTTAATGATGATCAGAAATGCATAAAGCATTTACCTTTGATATTGATGGGGCAGGGGTGGGGGCAACAACAAAAGGTAGATGTACTAATAGATTTCATAAACTAACTTTACCCAAACAAGATTTGTGGCTTCTTCCCGAATTTATCCATTTTAAGCCACTTGTTCTCTACAAATACTTTTCCATATTTAAATATTCATAATGCAAGTTGGTGCGAATGTTTTAATGTTGATGAGTTGTTCGTTGTGTGCAAGAAATTGTCTAACATGAACTGAAAGTTCATAGAATGTTTTACATTTTTTCTTTCTATTCTCTCTCTCTCTCTCTCTTCACACACACACACACCTCCATTCTTTCTGTCTAAACAGTGTCCCAGAATACTTGGATTTTATTTACTATCTCTATTTTCTAATTTCTTTCATCTCTTCTCTCCAAGCATTGGGGGTGGGGGTATAATGCTTACTTGCTGTAAACAATTAAGAATTTGCTTAACATGAGATGTTATTGGACGTATGCCAAACTGTGAGAAATAAACTTGTTGTAAAATCAAAACCTGTGAATTCATTAAATCAAAGTGTTTAGACCAACAGTTTTATTCAATTTTTTTTTTCTTTCTCTCCTTCTCAACCTAAATTTTAATTACAAACTTTAAAATTCAGTTTCAAATGTTTGTGCCTGTGCATAGATGCAATATAAAGATATTGGTTGGGGTGGAGTGGTCTACTAGCAGAAATGAGCAATCTTTATTATTCATGTGTGTGTATATAGTTTGTATTAACTAGATTTTAATGTCTTTTAAATTTCAAAATGTTCATATTGAGGATAAATTGTTGAATTCTTTTTGTTGTATCATAGATTATATTAATTTGAGGATTTATATTCTAAAATTTCAGTGTTTTGTAAAATTTGAAGAACCTATTAATATCAAAGCTGTGTGTTTAGGTCTTTTTTTTTTTTTTTTTTTTTTGCAACTTCAACTTATTCAGCCTTTCATCCAACCAAATATTGTGTATAATGGGGAAAATATCCCCCTCCTCTCTCCCACAAGCCTAAACGAGCTACAAAGCTTTTGATTTAAGGTTTTTGTTTGTTGATGGTTGGATTTGATTAATTATAATGGTTGAATAATCTAGAGTTTAAAAAGGATGTATACACAGCATTTATTTTCAACAGTAAACAAATATATCAAGTGAGTAAAAAAAAAAGAAAAAAAGAAAAATGCCTTCTTATAGTGAAACCTTCAGTTATATAAGAACAAAAAACTACAGGGTTTTTTCCTCTCCTCCCTTTAATCACTCATAAATATTGCTAAAAAATAGTTTACCTGCATCTGATAAAAAAAAAAAAAATCAGATACCATTGAATCATGATTTTTTAAGTTTAAAACTGAAGTCTTGTACTTTCTGGAAACTTTCTGGATGCAACAGGTTTTTCATTGTGGTCTTAAAAAAACAAAACTGCTCTTTATATATAATCCTCATTGATAATATATACAATTTTCAAAAATGTTAATCTTTCACAATTTTTTTTTTGTTAGCACTGTAAATTTCATTTTGTAGAAATAAAGTTCTTGACCAAAAATAGGTTTTTTAAAAAAAACAAAAAACAAACTTGAGTTGAATTCTGTTAGCTTCATGAAAGTCACATTGAAATCACACAGCTACCAGGTATGCATCTAGTAACTATATTCTGAAATATTAGACTTTACATTTCTTGGATTCATTCATAAAGTTTATGCTTGATTATAATCTACTGTGTTGAATAAATGCTCTTATTTTAGTCTTTGTTTAGAGTTTATGCTTAAAATTTTAGAAAATTTCTTTATTGATATATAAATTGTATTTTGACTGGGAGTGGGGATTAAAATCAACCACTCATTTTGAGTCAACTTTTCATCTGATTTATTTGAAATTAACTTTTTTTTTTTTTTTTTTTTTTTTGCATAGCAAAAGTGCAGCAGAAAATATGAAAGGTTTATTAAATTTTTAAATTTTAGATTAAAAAAAGTTTTATTTTTAAAACATAAAATATTATGTAAGTTATGAATTGGTGTTAAAATATTAAAAAATAAATACCCGGTGTAAAATAGGACCAGCAAATGGAATAGTATAAATTTAGCTATTTACATGCCTAAACTAGAAGTTTAATTATAAAAGGATTTATCTGTTAGAAAAAAAAAATACTGCTATTTAAATTGAATATATTATCTATCACTTTGTAAAGAGTTAACATTTCAAGATTTATTTGTACTATTAAACAATTTTCTATTGTTGATACTTTAGCTGATTCCGTCTGCATCTGAAGATTGTGGGATGGGTCTTGAAATATAGTATGTTGGCTGCAAAGCAGTTCAATTGTATGAACAAATTGAAATGGCTTGATTAATGAACACATCTCCTCCTACTGTGAAATAGATAATGTCAGTTTTATTCTTAAAAGACTTTATAAAGAAATTATTAATGTGAATAGATAAACAGAACCTTTTGTTATAATCGACTGTTATAAAACAACTTATTAGAACTTTAAGGTTATCACTTTAGAATGGTTTAACAATTGAAATTATTTCATTTTATTTAATTTATGTATTAAAACTGAAGATTAAAGCACTTTTCTTATCTAATATGAATTTTAATTAATGATTCAAATGTGGTTAATTTAAGAATATAGCAATCAAATAGTTTAGAGATAAATAATCTGACATTTTTATTAAATTATAAGGGATAAATAAATCAACTCTAATATTTCTGAGGATTGCCTTCCCCCCTCTCCAATTAATGACAACTTTCTTGCTATTTCCAGAATTCATTTTTTACTCATTCTACCAAATTATTGTAGAGATAACTCACGCTTGTGGATTTATGTATGCTTCAAACCTTTTTATGATGTTGAGGTCCAGCAAGGACTTGTAGTATATATTTTGGATCAGTATCATTCTGGAAAAAGATTTAAAACTATATCCAGTATTTCCTTTTAATTCAGTACAATGAAACAACACCATTTTCAGACCTCCCCATATCCTCTAACTATAGTTCTCATAGTGGTACACTTGTTCACCCATTTATAATTAGCTATCAGTGTTTCAGATTTCAATCTTAATGCTCTTTGACATATGCTTGCTTTTGACTTTCTTACTTATGAGAGGGGGGGGGGTCCATGTGGTGTAATGGTTAAAGCGATGGACTATGGAATTGTAGTAAGCGAGTTCGTACTCCAGTCGCGCTATTACGTTTACTTTCAGGCAAATACCTTTGGGAAAGGTATGAACCCCCTTATCCTCCCAGCTATGGTTTAAATAGTACCACTACTGTTCTTCTAGAAGAATAGCTTTGGTATTAAATAACCTACAAAGGTTGGTATGCCATTAAACTAAGAAACCCTTACTCATGTGGCTAGATTATATCAGATTTTTTTTCTTCATCTGATAATTTCTTCCCCTTCCCCCTGTTTATTTCTAAAGTGCTGGACTACAGCATTATAGTAAACTCCAATCATGTTAGTGTTCACTTTTGTAATAGAAAATGTATCTCTCCCCCTCACCCCACCCAGTCTAAAATGTAACCCATACTGTCCTTTTACAAGAGTGAGTGGCTTTGGCATTAAATAACCCATAATCTCACAGAAGTCAGACCAAGCATTGTTTGATCTACATTTTGTATTAACTTTTAAATGTTTATCAAATTGAATAATATAAGTTAGTTTTTATAAAAAGATACAGCAGGTCTAATTCTACAAGCAGTTATAATATAGTCCGCATAAGTTCAACAATGAATTTGAAATAAAGCACTTTATGTTTGTTTTTTTTCCCTAAGCTCCTCAGGTCTAAAATTTTAATAAAAATTGAATTTTTCTAAAGTTAATCTATTCAGTCAGATTTTGCAAAGTGAAGATATTTTAAATTTATTGATATGGAGTACTCTTATCATAAGTCTTTAAACATTTAATGGATATTTATAAATTTATTCTTAAATATTGTTTTATTTTAATGCCATTTAAACATTAACCAAGATAACATTTGTGAGTCTTGTGTTCAACAAAGCAAATGAATGTTTAACATCTGAAAATTCAGTTAATATTCTAGAGTAGATTAACTCTTAGATTTTACTGGTACAATTTGAACTTTTTCAATGACTAAGCATGAAATACACTAAGTGGGATATCCATGAGCCTCCTAAGATATATATATAAAAAAAAATATATACAAATTCTTTGTCAATGGCATAACTAAGGAATTGCAAAGTGCCAAACTTGGCTAGGTCATTTACCAAAGCAGATAAAATATCCAGATGTTCTTCAGTGATAGCATTATCCTAATTCTATTTTAGACTGTCTAATATTTCACCATTTTATGAAAATGATTTAAATGAGACAGAATCTTTTAATATTAATCACTTCATAGATTTTGAAATTTGCAATATGCCTTTTCAAGTTGACTTTTATAATTTACAGCTGTTTGATCAATTATATAAGGCTTAGGTTTTTCATATTTGTATTCTATAATTTAAGATTAAAATGTTCTTTTTCCATAATAGTAATTATCCTGTAAAGAATTGATAATTGCTTGTTTTAATGAAATTGTATACATAAAATGTGTTCAATATTTCAATATAATTAAGAAATCTTTTAGTATGAGGTTTAATTTGAAAGTTTTTTCTTTCTTTTTTTAAGTGATGCTAAAACTTAAGACTTTATTTGTATGTACATCATATTTTCTTTTATTCATTGTTAAAGTAAAGTTACAAGTTGTTGTAATACATTTTGTTGGTGGGGCATCTTCAATTCTAATATTTTTACTTTTTTTATGCATTATAGAGGATTACTTATCTTATTTAAACAGTTTTAGTGCTCAAGTCTATTTCTTAAGAGTGGTAATGCCTGTTAGGATCCCATTTATGGATCAAATAGATGTGTTTAAAAATTATTTGTATTCAATAGAAATACTTGATACCATATAACTAAACTATTTCTATTAAGAATAATTACTTGAAGCTATAATTGTTTACTAAGGATTGTTATTAGTTACTTGAAATAATAGAACTGTAAATTATTTGTATTAAGAATAGTTACTTGAAGATAGAATTGTTTACTAAGGATTATTATTATTATTAGTTAAGGATAGAATTGTTTACTAAGGATTATTATTATTAGTTACTTGAAGATAGAATTGTTTAATAAGGATTATTATTATTAGTTACTTGAAGCCATGTTACTGTACAAACAAATGATTTATTGAATATGAATAAATACTGAAACCATGATAGTATATAAATTATTAGTATTAGATGGGAATACTTGAAACCATATGATTATTAGTATTAGATGGGAATACATGAAACTATATAATCATTAGTATTAGATGGGAATACTTGAAACTATATAATCATTAGTATTAGATGGGAATACTTGAAACTATATAATCATTAGTATTAGATGGGAATACTTGAAACCATATAATCATTAGTATTAGATGGGAATATTTGAAACCATACAACTGTGTAAATCATTTGGATTAGGTAGGAATACTTGATATTCTATAAGTTCAAGGAAAAAAAAGTTTACTACACAAAAAATATAAATCTACAATTAACTTGATTCCCTAATTTCAATAACGTCTCTGCACTCTCATAATTTATTAGGCTTTACTTAGTCTGGCACACCAACTTTTGGTTATTTACAACACCCACTGTTATTAAGTGGTTGCCCATCTGAGTGCTGAACAGGCTTATCATTGCTAAGCTTTTTGGTTAGTTTGGCGCACAGGCCTCAGGTAGCTTATAGTGTTTGTTCTTAAGGGGGTTATTCATTTCAAAATTGAATTTGCTTGCTTGTTGCTGTTTAACTTTGATCTGATGATAATTGGTGCTTTCAACAGTACTTGAACTTTGTACTCTTGTTTGCACACTTCCAAATAATCTGAGATATATAATTTAAAAACTTTAAATATAACTACCTTATTATTGAAAGGTACCAATTTAATTTCATCTTCAAGCTAAAGAAATTTAACATAATCATGTTATTTTCTGTTGTGTGTGTGTGTGTGTGTGTGTGTGTGTGTGTGTTTTTTTGTTTTGTTTTTTATACTCATTATCATAGTCACTAGTTAATTATTGATCTAATGAGTCAGTTAACCCCTTTTATCCCATTTTGTAAGGCACTCAGTATTTCAAAGGGTCAAAGTAATTGTTTTTCTCTCTCCAAAAGACAAAATTTACATAAGTTAAAGGGCAACCAGAAAACTGAGACACTATTGTTCTAAAATTATTCCTGATAGAAATGTTACTGTGCAAACATTTAATGATTTTTGTGGGCTTATTGATCTTAGTGTCTATACGTAATAGTTCAGGAAGAACAATATTGCTGTTTTCATTGAAATTTTTAGCAATTTTTGTAATTCAGAGCTAAGATGAGAACTTAATTTAAACTATCAGTATTGAAACTGATATTAAAATCTTAGTTTAATAAAACATGACATAGGTAAAGAGTTAACCAAAACCAAAGTTGCTACATTTTATATTCATGACTTGATTGGGATTTTTTATTCTTTGCATTTTCAACATTTCTGACAATCTTGATAATAAAATAGAACTACACAAATTGAAAACAAAAACAAACTGTAAGAAATTTTTCATAGACAAGTATTTGACTATTCTCAAAGATCTATACTAAATTTGAATTTGGAATCATTTCCAAAAAATCTATTCAAACATTTTAATATGTGGCACCTCTGATTTACACCCAAAAAGACTTTTTAGCAAACCTATACTAATTCTAGACATTTAAAGATGTAAAGGCAGGGCAATGTACACTTGAAACAATTTGACAATCCAAGATTTTAGCTGCTGTGGTAGAAATTCATGACACATGCATATCACTGTCATCCATCAATTCAAATAAATAGGCAGTAAAAACTTCACTACCAACTTATAACTGAAAGCGTTATCATCATTGTATATTCTAGTGGCAATCATCCAAGATGCAAATATCTGGCACATCATAAAAGATGTAGAAAATGTGATTTGAAAAAAAAAAAAAGATTGCTGAAAGTTATGGTGACATCACCCCTTGGGATGGATAATGGCATATTCCATATTTCTTACAAATGCATCACGTCCGTGCCTAGACTCAATATTAAATAAGAACAAATTTCAATAGGGCATTCCACTGATAACAGTTCAACTGCAAACTTCTGTTTGACACTTACTTAGAATTAACTGAATTTCCGGTCTCTTTTAGTTACTTTAATTTGACAATACCAAGAAAAATCTATGACTTTAAATACCATCTTCATGCAGTATGATATTTCTTCATTTTCACCATACCCAGAGAGATGTTGCAAAAAAAAATTCTGTGAGCACTTTGTATGGCCAAATATGTTGGTTTATAAATGAATAAGCTGGATCCTATTTTGTCTTAAGTGTTTAAAACCATAAAGTACAGGGATGTTGAAAAAAAAAATTTAGCTACCAAATTCCAGAAGTAAATATAAAAAATTAGAAAGTTAAAAGAACATTTTTATTACAATGAATAAGATATAAAAGATTACACAATGATACCAATATGTTGGGTAACTATAAAAATAGATACAAATTTGTTTACTCTTAGTAATCTTTTTACTAGAGAAAAGAAATAAGAAATAGAAACATTATTCAAATTAAAACAAAACTTTTCTTTTTTCTTCACTCAGGGTATTGCCAAACTGAAAATGCAGTGTTTTTTTTTTTTTTTTTTTTTCAAGCTGACATGGACTCTTTCATATCTCTCTCAAATTAAGGAATTAGTGTTATGTTTTGACCTGTTGACCCGGCCAAAAATGCCATTCAAGGTAATGCACCGGAAGGAGGTGACACATTCTGGTGGCAGTTATGAGAGGAAATCGCGTGGGCGGAAATTGGCTGATGAAATGGGACGAGGTAAAAAAGATCCCATTATACTCTCATAGACTGACGCACTGGAAGAGAGTGACCTCTGAACTGGATGACAGTTATTTCCGCTCGACGACGATCACACAGGCCATTCCAAAGAAAGCAGAAGTGACACATCCCAGTCCCCAGATATCGGAAGTAGTCGTGGAGGCGTGTCCATATCAGCGCGTGGGAGTTTGAAGGTAATATAAGGCCGACGAGTTGAGTTCCGGTCAGTTGAGTTCAACGAGCCAGTGGAGACAGGCGAGTAGAGTTGAGGAGGTAGACGAGATGTAGTAAGGAAAGCCAGTGCTCCGTTTGAGCAACCATGGAGAATGAGAAAGACACAACATAACTTCGGGGTCAAAATATTTCAGTAATGTTCGGTCTCCAGCTCTCTCTCACACGCAAACTTGGAACAACCCTTTCGAAACTTACAAATAAAGATGAGAGGTAAAATATTTTATAAAGAAGTCTTCCTGCGTCTTCCTTGCGTGTGTTGTTTATTCTTGCGACTTTATCATTGTGCGTCTGTCTAATTATTGTGTCGTTAGGATGCTGCATGAACATGTATATGTGTATATAAGCATATTTATTATGTGAGTATATAACATTAGCTGAAAAGCAAATTTTTCTCAAAATGGAGATTCTTTCTTTGAATAAATAACATCACTATTTGTACAAAGTTTCAGAATTTGCTTCTGGTCAAAATCTTCCACTCAAAGAAGAAATATGTAAATACAAATATTTAGAATTAACATATTTGGAATAAAATTTTTTAATGAAGAAATGTCTTTGATATAAAACTTTGGAATTATCAAATCTTAACAAAACACTTTTAAACAAAGAAATATTAATTTGATATAAATGTTTAGAATTATTTCATTCTGAACAAACAAAAAAATAGTGTTGGTGATGGTACCATTTTTTTTAGCCTTTGTTTAGAGGTGAGTGCAAGTCAAAACTTTAAACCACACTAAAACCAAACCCACTATTAGCAATCCTGTTTTTTTTTACACAAGTCTTTAGTTTTGAAATTAAGTGCTAATCAATCTGATTAGCCAACCAGATTGATGAAATTTTTTTTCTTCCTATTTGTAATAATGGTATAAAAAAGCATAACAATACATGAAAACAAATTAGATTTAAGCAAAGAAAAAAAAATTACATCTTTCACCTCAAAAAAATTTCGAGAAACCAATTGATTTTTGTTAATTCAGTAAGAATTTCTCTTTATATATAATTTCCTTTGTTTTGTATTTCATTAAGCATCCATTTTCTTACATCTTTTCTTTGTTCTGATGCTTTATTGAAACCAAAGTGTGTTATAACATTGACTTTATTTCATATTAAATTCTTCAATATTTCTTTCCACTGTAAGAACAATAAACATTAGGGTTTAAGTAGTGTTTCAGTTTTCTTTTAACTGCAATCTAGTATAAAAGATAAGCGTCATTATTACAAGATCTTTTCTTTTCAGAACTTCTTAGTTTAGTACTACCAACAGGGAGAGTCCCAGTAGCCTAATGGCTACAGTACTGGACCGTGGCCTATAAGTAAGTGAGTTCAAACTCCAGTCATGTTATGTTCACTTTTGGACTAATACCTTTAGGAAAGGTATGACCCCCCCCCACTTCCAGCTATGTGTTAAATTGTATCTGTTGTTTTACAAGGAGGATTTTGGCATTAAATAACCAATGAAAGTTGATATGCCATTAAAGAAACCAAATTGTACTACCAAGATCTGAGCAACATGGTGTAGGGCTTTCCTTTGCAATAGACTGCTTTGATAAAATACTTGAAAGAAGAGATGATTCAACAGAATCGTAAATAGGGAACTCTTTATTAGAAGAGTTCAATAATAATCTTCCTTTAATAATAATAATAATAAAAACTGAACAGAAGGTATCAAATAAAATTTAGCAAATTCCTTGTCTTATTTTTATTATTTTTTTAGTTTGTAAATAAGTTAAAACAAAAATCAGATTCAAAAACATCACAATTCTTATTAATCTAAATCTCTGTTTTGTTCAGGACTAGCTCTTAATCTTTCTGTAATTCTTGTTTTTTTCTTTTAACTCCACTAAGGTAACACTGTGTAAGTTGTCTAAAAAATTCAACCACTCTCCCACTTTAAACTGACGTTAAGGAACAAGAGAATACTTAATAAAAAAACAAACAAGGAAACATGCCAGGAGCAAATACAAAAAAGAAAGGTCTTGCTAAGTTAAAAGGATTTATTTTATTATAATGAATGCAAAAAAAAAAAAAAAAGAAGAAAAGATTCCTTGTGTTTGTTAACTATAAAATGCATCCAAATATATTTACTCTTAGTAACCTGTTTACAAAAAAATTTAAAGAAATAAAAATATGAATTTTGAACAGAAAAATTATTTTATTTTTTAACATTTTTTATAGGAGAAAATACACACAAATTAGTTGAATTTCCTGTCCCTTTCAGAAATTAATTTCCAATACTACCAAGAAAAAATCCACAACTTTTAAGAACCATCATCTTTGTGCAAAATGATATTTCTTCATTTTCACTATCTCTAGAGAGACATGCAAAAATTAATCTCTGAGTTCTTTGTATGGTCAAATATGTTGGTCTTAGTAGATGAGTAAGCTGGCTTCTATTTTGTCTTTAGTGTTTAAAACCATAAAGTATAGAGACACATCAAATCACCTGGAAACTTGAACCAACCAGACAAAGGATTCAGTAATCTAATGTTAAAGTAGTGAGGAAAAGTAAGGAATTAAAAATACTGATTAAAACTAACAATAAATTAGGATTAAAACACACTGAAAATCAAACAAAAATAATCAGGTACATTTCTACTTGTATCAAAAAGTTATAATAGATTTCTATTTTAAAAGATCTTAGAATACATAGCCCTTAATATTTAGATAACAAATTTAAATACATTAGAAATGCATTTAAGTCCCTCCAATATACCATTTCTTTTATATACAAATCCAGAAGGAAGCATATAAAAAGATTCTAACAAAGACAAAAAAAAAAAAAAACTCCCCAAAAAACGAGATAATCCTAGCAAAATTAAATCTAATAGATGTGTAAATCTGCCCATAAACTTAAAAAAAAATGGACGGTGAAGTCAGCATAAGCGCATCTAAAAATATTAAGGCCATAATCAATAAGCCAAATAATAAAACTATTTCAAAAACAGGTATTTAAATTATTCCTTGTAAGAACTGTAAAAAAAATGTCTCATTAAACTTTTTAATGTCTTAAAAAGTTCCGAGTTATGTTTAGAATAAAAGAAGGGAGATAATTCAAATGCACTCATTACGTCGATTCGAAACATTAAAATTTTAATTCCAAAACAGACTTGCATATTATTTTATAGGCCAAAAAAAAAAAAAAAAAAAAAGATATATAGAATCTTCTGTAATATCTTTGTATCAAACAATGTCCTGTATTTTAAAGTGTATAACTTTTTTTAGGCAATATTGATATGAAAAACAAAATATTCTGCTTAATCTGACACTAGTTTAAACAGAATAATAAAAACTTACACTAACATTCACAAATTTTTATGTACTATTTAATTATAATTTATCATTTACAATATTCCACTTCAAATTCGATTAGTATTTTCAAATCTTTTTATTCATTGATCAAATAACAGCCATAAGTATAATTTTAAATTCATATGTATTTAGAATTTTATTATTTATATTAATTTCATATTTTAAATAGTCCTATGTATGATCTTGTTGCAAAATTAACTTGTTTCATAAATAACTTTTTAATGAAAATTTGAATTGTTCATGAAACAAAAGGAAAATAAGTTTTAAAAAACTGTTCAATTTTTCTTTTTCTTTCATAGAAAAGAAAAATATTTGAGTTTCCTCCCTTATATTGAGTTTACAGTTTGAAAAGATTGTTTCTCACATATAACTGGGTTTATTTGTGTTAAAAAACGAATATTTGAGAGAAACCAATGAAAGGAGAAAAAAATTAGCGTGAAAATACCTAACATTTTTTCTTATCTCTCTACATATATTAAATTGATTTCTAAAGGTGATATATTTTTCAGTTTATAATTTAATGAAACAAGAATGATTTAACCCTTTTGATTCATTTATTTTCTAAAATATTAAACATTTCACATTTTTTGATTATTTAGATTCAATTCATTCATAGAGTTGGTACTTAATTATGATCTTCTGACTTAAAATGTCCTGATTTCAATTTCTGTTTAAAATTTATTTAAAACATAAAAATAAACAAAGTTTTAAAAATCCCTTGATTAATGACTTATGAATTGCATAAGTGTTTCAGTTGGTTAATTTTACTGTCATTTGAAGTTGACCTTTTGTTTGGAGGTCTTTGAAGAAAAAGAAATCTGGTTCATTTGAAATTAACTAAATTACAGGAAAAAAAAAATCAATGCAAAAGAAAAAAATGTATTGAACTTTATTATAAATGTTTATCTATAATTTTTTGGTTAACATATTTTGGTTTATCATTTTATGCAAAAACAATTTGGCAGTGAAAAAAACAACAAACTGACATTTTGCCCACGAACCCAAATTATCTTAGATGGATTTTTTAATTGTAGTTTTACCTTGTTATTTTTTTTCTCCATTCTTGAGAAGTCATTTTTTAATTGATCATTAACAGTAGCTATCCATTAATATGGCAGATTTTTCTCAATTGTTCAGCCAATCCAAATTGTAACCTCAAGATATTTTAGATCTTTATAGTATTGTAAAGAATGATGTTTTGAATATTTTGTTATAAAATCTTTGTTTTAGTTTCTAGTCACAATGTTATATAGTCATCTACATCATCATTCAGCACCACAACAACACAATATCAAAGACAGACGCATGAATAAACGACGCAAGAAGGACTTCTTTAACAACATATTTACCTCTCACTTTATTGCAAGGGTTTGAAAGGGTTGTTGAAGGTTTGCATGTGAGAGGGTGCAGGAGACCAAACATAAACTTCATATTTTGACCCCACTGTTATGACCGTCACGTTGTGTCTTTCTTGTTCTCCTGATGTTGGGGTCCACTCCATCGGGGGTTTTCCGAGGGCCACCTCAGTCGGGTGTGGCCTTCCTTACCACATCTGGTCTCTAACTCTCTGGACGTCTGCTGGCAACTGCTTTGGCACCCCGAACTCAACTGAGTTAAATAATAATTCAACGCCCACACGATCACCCACTGGATCTTTGAAATCGAATGTTTAATCGTCATCAAGCGGAAATAACTGTCATGCAGTTCAGAGGTTACTCTCTTCCAGTGCATCACTGTAGTGGCACAATGGGACCTTCACCTTGTCCCATATCATAAGCCTTAATCCGCCCACATGATCTCTTCCGATTACTGGCCATTGGAATGAGTCACTTCCTTCCGGTGTATCACCTTGGAATAGCATTTTTGGGCCGGGTCGAAGGTCAAAATATAACAACAATTCATTCACATTTTTTTTTCTTTATCACAACTACCTCAATTCTAATAAGAAAAATATAAATTGCCACCTTGACAAAGAATAGAAGTTAATTTTGGACTTTACTATAACAATGACATTTAAATAAAAATGTATTACTAAATTTAAAAGGACACAACATGTACTTGAATTTTACATGTATTATTATGGTTAAAACAAATTAGTTTAAAGAAAATAAGTGAAATTAATATAATGCACTGAGTACTGCCACTATGTGTGTATATATATATATATTTGTGTGTGTGTGTGTATGAATAAATAAATTTCTGTGCATATTTGCTCATTTATACTTATATCAGAATGGTTTACATCATGTTAAATCATTAATACACTTGATCAATGTCCTAATAAATGGCATTCATCACAGTCATGGAATATCTAATTTGCATAATGATTTTAAAAAGCAGGTTTTAATAAATAACTATCTTTCCTGTGTTATTCATTTTGTTTTATTTTTATGTATATAT
Source organism: Sepioteuthis lessoniana (assembly GCA_963585895.1). Taxonomy (NCBI): domain Eukaryota; kingdom Metazoa; phylum Mollusca; class Cephalopoda; order Myopsida; family Loliginidae; genus Sepioteuthis; species Sepioteuthis lessoniana. Next base: position 82,981 of record CAUZXS010006509.1, read on the forward strand.
GCAATAGTTTTGTATATGACTTTTATAAGAAAGTCATTAAATTAAAATAAATAAATTTCTAAAATGAGAAATTATGAACAAATTGTTTTGTAACAACTATAATAAAAACATCTATATATACACATACAAATATATAGTCACAGTCTTTATTTTCATAGAGTATCACCTAGTTTCTATAATGCAGGGAGGGGGATTTGTATACCAAAGTCTGAGACTGAAATCAATCAGGGTTGATTTTAAGTTTTTGTTTTTGTTTTTGACATAATTTCAAATTGAAACCTTATCTTGAAAAAAAATTGCCCAGTGAATCACTGGTACTATATATATATATATATATATATATATATATATATATATATATATATATATATATATATATTTCTTTTTTTTTTTTCTTTTAAAAAAAAAAGAAAACACTCAGTCACTTAATGTGACTGAATGTTTTTTTTTTTAAGAGAAAATTATTTACTCTGTGGATTTTATTTACATTGAGCTCTTTACCTGGATTATTTAAATTTAATATTCTATTGTTGAATATTTTATTGGTCCTGATTGGAATTATTCCCTACTCCAGATTTACAGGATCAAATAATAGCTTTTTTTTTAGAAAAGCAACAATCAGTCACATTAAGATAATGAATTTATTTTCATCCTATTAAAAAGTATTGATATAAATCAATGCTCTTAAAAATGAACAGGCCTACTTCAGATCAAACGTGAAAATTGATTATATATATACCTGTCATATATATATATATATATATATATATATATATATATATATATATATATATATATATATTTATATATATGTGTGTGTGGGGGGGTACTAGCTGTATTTCATGTTCTTCAATATGAGGTATGTGTGTGTTATATACATATATTTATGTGTTGAGGGAAAATGAAATTACTAAGACACAAATATATTTCAATACACTTAAGATTAATCATACAGATAATATAGATGGATTACAGTAAAAAATATTTTATACAAATCAATATGTGTACAGCTTTTAAATTAAGAAGGTTCTCAACCATTTGATAACCCCACGTACATACTATACCCAGGCCAAAATCAGCTTTTTCTTTCAGGTTGTTACAAATTTATTTTCTATCACTACATCTATAACTCTTCCTTCTTCTGTTCTCCTCTCTCTCATATATATATATATATATATATATATATATATATATATATATATATTCATCATTAAGTCATGTAATAGCATGAAATTCCCTGACTCTTGTCATCTGTCCTGATCATCCATTGCTCCTGGCTGGTCTTCCAGACTGCATCCAGTGTCCACACAGGCCTGATGTATGTAAGTCATTGCTGGTGCATTCATATGTAGAGGTCCATTGTAGGATGTGACTTATGAGTCATTTGTACCTCTCTAGAAGTGCCCTGCATATCTTGTTCATCTTACTTGGATGGTTCATGAGATGGGAGGTTAATTGGCCATACAGCTGTTGTTTTATAGGGTGCTACATCCAGGATTTGTTTTACTCAGCCTGTAGCATTCTTGTGTAGTTCCCATCTAGCCTTTTCTCGGTGCATTTCATTAGAGTCCAGGTAGTGCATCCATTCAATAGTACTGACACAATTACAGCTTTGAAGAAATTCCATTTTTTTTATCAGAGATCAGATTTCCATATGCTCAGCAATCTGTCCATAACAGTTCACACCTTTGCTTGGCATATGATGACATGACTTTCAGTAGATGAGATATTGCTTCTGAGTAATTTCAGAGATTTATCATTTAAAGTGGAGATGACCCCTTCTCATTTATGCTTTCTAGAATTTATGGATATAAACAGACTGCTAAACAAAAAATTAGAACTAATTTTGGAATGTCATCATGTTAATAAATAACTATATTATTATTATTGTTATTGTTGTTGTTGTTGTTGTTGTTGTTGTTGTTGTTGTTGTTGTTGTTGTTGTTGTTGTTGTTGTTGTTAATAATAATAATAATAATAATGTTAATGTTAATGTTAATGTTATTGTTATTGCTATTGTTATTGTTATTATTATTATTATTATTCCACTGGCTATGAGATTAATTTATAATTTCCAATTTAAAGTTTGTTGTGTTTTGATTGGTGGGGTATTTGGTCAATTGTTTGTGGCTGTATTGTTTGTTTTTTCTTTCCCATATAAATATAAGCATGATCTCTGCCTTGTAAT